>CM065592.1:262027429-262274680 GCA_033119425.1 Bufotes viridis | reverse complement strand
GGAAAACTTCTGTTCTGCCCTTGGAATCAAAATAAATTTGTCATCTGCTTTTCATCCACAATCTAATGGTCAAACTGAAAGAACTAATCAAACCCTCGAACAGTATCCTATCTGTTTCATTACCCATTTACATGATGACTGGATGGAACATCTAGTCTCCACTGCAGAATTTACGTACAATAACTCAGAACACAGTTCGACTTCTTTCAGCTCGTTCTACGCGAACACAGGCCTCCATCCAGTCTTTATTCCCCATCTGCCCATCACCACGGCCCTCCCAGCAGTAACTCAAACAGTTAACTAACCTGCAAAGGTACAGGGAAAAATCATGGAGAATTTACATGAGGCCCAAGACGCTCCAAACAAGCTGCGGACAAACAGCACCAGTTTTCATATCGGAGACAAAGTGTGGCTGTCTACAAAAATATTAAGCTGAGAGTCCCTTCAAAAACTGGGTCAAAGATACATTGGACTATATCACATTTTGGCTCAAATAATGATGTCACATTTAAACTCAAACTCGGATTCGCTCCAGATACATCCGGTGTTCCATTGTTCACTCTTGAAACCATTTGTCGAGAATACTTTCCTGATCGCTTTTGCTGCCACCCGCCAATCAGGGTGCATGGAGAAGAGGAGTTCGTTGTAGAAAAGATCCGGACTCTATAATTTTTCAAAGAAAACTGCAGTATTTGACCTGTTGGTTATGGTCCTGATGGGGACTCATGGAAACCAGGAGAATGTACACAGTCCAGATCGGATCAGTGAGTTTCACCGGCAACACCCCGACAGGCCTACCTTGGAGATGCCCGGAGGTCATCATGGAGGAGCAGGAGTACTTGTGGGATTGAACCAGGAGACTCTGACATCCTAGGCTGTAAATACAGGGTTCTAATTTGAGTGGCTCACGCTGGATGTCTATGAAATGGGTGCTACAAATCCTGGATGGTCTCACCTCTCTGCCGATAAAATTTTGTTTAAAAGTCTTCTATGTGGGACGAGCACACCTCGTGATCCCAACTGGATAAGTTTTTATACAATATTTAGAATTTCCTGAATCAACTAGCTTTTTGTAAAAATGCTATTTATTACATAAAACTACACAAACCATATCATAGGCCGGTGCTGTATATACTCTATTCAACTTGTACTGCACCTGGGCACTCAGTTCGTTAGTTGGTCAATGAATCTGAGATAGTCCCTTTGCTGGATTATAGGTGGGATGGCAGCCAGTGTCACTAGTCCATCATCTCTTATTTGCCATGTATTGAAGCATTAAAGCCGTTATAATTTGGAAAGAAATGATAAAGTTGAAAGAAAAAAACAATAATAAAAAAGAAAAAATGGAAAAGTGGTAAATGATCACAATAAGAGTAGGAGAAATATTCATTGAAAATTGTATATGCTGGGAGATATGAAGCCGTTCTTCTTTCATTGGCAAGGTGCACGTTAACGCAGTAATCCTTCTATAGCTTCATGCGGGCAGAGGTGACGATCGCACATCGTCCATCATCTCTATTCACCTCGATCCACACTTCATATAGCACTGTGCATATATGATCATTAGTACTTATGGTTGTCTCATTTCAACAGACAGAGTCACTATGTACTCCATGCCTTCAATATTGCCTGCTCATTGGTAATTGCCTGTTCATAGTGCCGCTGTTACTGGAGGTTCTATCAGGTTATGCTGTTTTTTACTTTCTGGCGTAAACAGACGATTCGCATTGCTGTTACCGGTCGGACTTGGGAGCGCTCCTGGGAGCGCACTTCCAGGAGCGCTCCCAAGTCCGACCGGTAACAGCAATACGAATCACTGCGGAAAGACTGCACAGAAACGCTAGAGGAGGTAAGGCAAGACCGTGCAGCACACCACGTGGGACGCCAGTGGTAGCCGCGCTTGCTCCCTTGGACTTACAGACGGGCACCCGAGTAAGAACTTATTGGCAATATTGGAGCGACTTGAGATTACACTAACCTTGGACTCTATGTAATCTTGTTGAAATAAGGACAACCATAAATTACTAATGATCCATATATGCACAGTGCACTTTATATAAAAGCATCGTGGGGACAGAGACCATCGATATCCAAAAGGGGGTGAATAGGATGATGGACTTTGATGTAATGGTCACACCTATATATACCCAAATTTCCATATACCCAAATTAAATTCAACATAAGAGTTACTAATGATTAACTAATATATAGTGCACTCCTACAATAAAAAAGAAGGAAACAGTTTACATTCCCCTCCCAACCCATATACAATTTTTTTTCAATAGATATTTCTCCTACTTTATTTGTAATTCATTTTACCACTTTTCCATTTTTTTTTTTTTCTTTCAACTTTATCATTCTTTCCAAATTGCTAACGGCTTTAGTCAGCTAATACATAAGTAAAATAAGGAGATGATGGACTAGTGACACCTGATTGCCATCCTACCCTAATGTACTGTATGTGAAGACAATTCATTGACCACAACTAACTAACCAGCCTCCGCAGTACAAGGAATAGAGTATATACAGCATTTTTATAGATATGGCTTTATTGTATTTATGTAATAAAGGATTTTATAAAAAGCTAGTTGATCTGTGAATTCTAAATATTGTATAAAAAAAAACTTTATCCATTTGGGATCCATAAGGAGGTGTGCTCAGTCTCTACATAGAAGACTTTTTAAACAAATCCTAGGCTGTAGCCTTGCTCACTAGACTCACAGAGCTTCCTAGACAGTTTTTTTTTAACTACCTCCTTGACCTGATTTTTCCTGCATTTGGTCTAACCAATCAGATCTGTGTACGCCCTATTTAAGGAAGACCATGTCACTTCCTCCCTTGCCAGATTATTGAGCTATCTCAGCTGTAGTCTTGCTTCAGCCTCTCAGAAATTGTCTTATAACCTGCTTGTGTACTGAACTCTGCCTCCATTGACTACTCTGCTGCCTCATCCTGAATCCTTATACCTGCCATCTTGTGTACCGAACTCTGCCTCCAGTGACTACTCCTGTCTCATCCTGAATCCTTATACCTGCCATCTCGTGTACCGAACTCTGCCTCCATTGACTACTCACCTGCCTCATTCTGAATCCTGTACCTTCTCTCCCGTGTACCGACCCAGACTGCCTTACTACTCTTTGCCTTCCTCGCTCTTCCGGCACTCATCTACCACATGGACCTTATCAGGTTCATTGAGCCACCACCGTTCCTGCCTATCGGGATCATTCATCCATTCCGTTTCCATGCTTCTCTGATCCTGTGTCGCTACCATTGGACTCCTTCCCCTCTTCGAGTAACCTCTACAAGCAACTGTGCAGGTAACCATAACACTAAAGTAATTGAATAATTTTCACTGCCAGGTATGCACTGCAGGTCGCAGGGGTACTTGAACGGCCAAAAAAGGGAATTTGTCTGAGCTACCAGAACTCCACTGAACTAAAGTAATGTCCCTGGCACACATGTAGTTGCAAGTGCACTGCACTTACAAAAATGGCTGCCAACGCCCGCCCAGCCTGAAGATGGATTAATTAATTTTTTAGTGTCACTGGGCTCAGGGCTGGGTACAAAAATGTAGCATAGCACCCTCAATAATCGCTTTAGTTTAAAGATTGAACACCACCAAGTGCACCAGAATTCTTCCCTAATCTCTCCCTCAACGCAGCATTATATCCCTACATTGAGAAGTGCAGAGTGATGTGCGGCGCTACGTGACTCCAGCCTATATAGAGGCTGGGTCACATGCTGCTCTTGGCCAATCAAATCTATGCCATTAGTAGGCATGGCTGTGATGGCTTCTAAGGACAGACTAGTGAAACGCTTGTTGATTGGCTGCCCTGCAGCATTTCAAAAAGCGCCAAGAAATCGCCAAACACCGATCCCGAGCTTTTACTGAAATGTCCGGGTTTGGGTCCCAGAAACCCTATAGTTCGCTCAACCCTAGTTCCAGCGGCTGGGAGGGTGGGGGTCACTCTTTTCAGGGCGAGTGCTCCGTCTACAGCCTGTTAGTCTTTCCCCATTATTGACCAGTTGGTAGGGGTCTGTAAGCTGTTTGACGTAAGCTGAGTTTTGTAAAGCACTCCAGTAAAGGGAATCCTGCTAGGTGATTCCCCCCCCCCCCGCAAACTAACTGTAGGAGAATAGGGCCAACTGCAAATAAGTCCCCTCCCCCTCCCTCTAACAAAGGAAGTGTGTACAAAAGATTTTTAACTCACTACTGTCTCATTTATTTTAATAGGAGAATAAAAGTTGCGTATTTTTCATAAAGGTACACTCAGTTTAGTACGGTTTATTATTTAGACCACTGAGCAATTAGAGGGGTGGTCAAGAATGACCATCTACCTCATATCGTGTCTTGAAGTTATTACTTGCGAAGTCTTGCATAACTTCATAGATTAATTTCTACTGTAAAAACATTTCTGGTTCCAAGGTACCACTTGGATCTAAACCTGAGTTCGTGAAATGGGTTTTGTTAAGGAAATAGTAATTAATAATGTTTAGGGATAATACCCATACCATGGAGAGGAGCAGTAACTTGAAGAGGAGGGAATCAAAATGGTCACATACCAAGATTCACTTTTATCTCCAAGTACACTGAACAAAGTGAGGATATAAATCGTATCATTAAATGACATTGGGGTATTCTGGGGGCTGTTTTAAACAAGCGCAGATCTAGGAAACTGCGTGATTAGCTAGTGAGAGCAAATATTGGTCCCAAATCCAGACTGACACAAATTGCATTGATTGAGCAGGGCAAGGGGAGCTTCCCCTGCCTATGCGGTGTCAATTGTAGAATGATATGCAAGGGTAGATCCTTTGTACATCCGATGACAGGGGCCACTTATCCAATACGCTTCCACCTCACATACAATTCCAACTTATTAATTTATGTCTTAACCTGCCCATGTAGGCTGTTGTATGTGGGGGAAAAGTCTACTGATTTGAAGATGTGTCTCAATAACCACCGCTACATGAGCCGCAAAAAACGACAAGATTTGCCTATTCCTAAACATTTCTCTGATTGTAAACATTCTGAAAAAGAGCTCAAATGCTGAATTATAGATCATATTCCTTTACCCAGACGTGGTGGCAATTGAATATTGATGTTGAAAAGGGAGTTATATTGGATACATACCTTGGATTGTCTAAAACCTAATGGGTTTAACATTGATTATAATCCAGGATTGTATTCATAGGGGATTGGTTTGCCCACATTATTACTGCATGTACGTTTTAGTCCAAATCCTGTGTGTGGATTGTTGATTATGAACACAAACAAGCTACGTAAAGGACTAACAGTTGCCATGAAAGGCAACACACTGTGGCTGCAGGATGTCCTGCACCTAATCACTGAGCTGCGTAGCATCCCTCATATGACTACTAAGGGTGATCGACTGTCATATGCAATGGCTCCCCAGATCATCACACCAGTAGTTGGGGCCGTGGTGCTCCACAGCAAAGGCAAGATTGAAGAGCTCATCATGAAGCCTTCATACTCTAAACCAATTGTCGTTGGATCCCATACAGAACTAGTAATGAGCGGCAGGGGCAATATTCGAACTTGGGATACTTCAGGAATATTCGCGATTATTCTATTGATTGTGAAAAATCGGCAATGAAATAGTCGGGTAATGCGAATATTCTAAAACCCGAATATATAGCACTATGGAATATAGTGCTATATATTCTTTTTTTAGAATATTCATAATTTTTTCCAATTTAATGTGAACAGTCATTGGCCCAAGAGCAACTTAAGCAGGGAGGAATCATGACTTCAGATGGAAAAAAAAACAACAAATATTCTAAAAAAACAAAATATAGCACTATATTCTATAGTGCTATATATTCAGGTGTTAGAATATTCGCATTACGCGAATATTACATTGCTGATTTTTCACATAAGAGAAAAAAAAATAAGTTATGAAGAATTTTCTAATTCACTACAGACTACATTGTTGCAGCCTTCTCACATTGGCCCACAAGCAAGAAGGGAGGTATATTAGGTAATGGGTTCAGACGAAAAAAAATGAAAAAAAAAATGAATATTTTTACGAATATATATCACTACATTCTAAATATTAGCAAATTTTTGAAGTGCCGTTATTCGCAAAAAAATTCGAAAATAGAATATTCGCGCTACAACACTATACAGAACCTAGATTTGTCAAGTTGATACAGTTTAAGTTGATAGTAGTTCAAATATGCGCCTCCTCTCAAAGTCTCTCAATTGGGCCTCTTGCAGACCAACGTTATGTGCCCATGGCCGTATCACTTGAATGGGTCCACAATCTCGGAGATGTGGAACAGAAGCACGGATCGGACCCCCACAGAAGCATTAGGCCTCTTTCACACGGGTGTGTTGCAGGAATATGCGCGATTTTCCCACGCGGGTGCAAACATTTGTAATGCGTTTTGCACGCGCGTGAGAAAAATCGCCATGTTTGGTACCCAGACCCGAAGCCGGACTTCATCACTGTCAACATGGTAAGATGGACCATGTGATTGGACCATGTGATGTGACGTCATCACAGGTCCTTTAGTTCTTAGCTGATGCTAGGAAAGAGAGGACAGATCGCAACTCCGCGATCAAGTGGCTAAGGTAAGTTAACTTTTATTATTTTTAACCCTTCCACTTCATTTTACTATGCATTCTTTATTAAGAATGCTATTATTTCCCCTTATAACCATGTTATAAGGGAAAATATTTAGGATCTGGTCCCGTTGCTAAGCAACCATGCGGGAAAATCACACTGCATCCGCACTTGCTTGCGGATGCTTGCGATTTTCCCGCAGCCCCATTCACTTCTATAGGGCCTGCGTTGAGTAAAAAACGCACAATATAGAGCATGCTGCGATTTTCACGCAACGCAGAAGTGATGCGTGAAAATCACTGCTCATGTGCACAGCCCCATAGAAATGAATGGGTCCGGATTCAGTGCCGGTGCAATGCGTCCTCCTCCCGCATTGCACCCGCGCGGAAAACTCGCCCGTGTGAAAGGGGCCTTAAGGAGGGCTTCCGTGGTGTTTCTGTCCGCGCCTCCACACCGCAAAAAAATAGAACATGTTCTATTTTTTTGGAGGTGCAGACGGATCAAGGACCCTTAGAGGCAAACTTAGAAATGTGGCAATTGGCAACAAAGCTTAGGAAAATGTGTAACTATTTGGTAAGAGAAGCAAGGAATAAAGAGAAATTAAAATGGAGGTGTGTTATCAATGCTTACAACAGGTGGTAGAGTTTAGGTAGAGGTAGAAACTGGGATTACTACTGTACTACTAATTTTAATATTATGGATTATGCATGTTGAGTCAGATGACTACAGCTATCCCTGCCTGTACAGTAGGTTTTACAGATACTTTAAGAAGAATTTTCAGTTTAAAGCATATATGATCTGGCCTATGCCAATACTTTTTGATTTTCACTGTATTTCGTTGAATGGAAAATCTTAGATCAGAAAAACATTTCGGAATTCAGTACCTACATTATTATTATTATCACTATTAGTGACGTTTTCAAAAATTAGATTCGGCCTTTTGAACTTCAACAAGAAATTACATTTGTTCAACACTAGCTATCATGCTTCCAGACTTTACTTTTTTACTTCTATACTACTGCTTGTAAGAGACACCATCATTACTGACTAATATGACCTGAAGCATAACATCATAAAGTAGCAGACCTGTCTAAAAATGAATTGGCATTAGATCATTCAACTAAGGGCCCTTTACACTGGGTGAGGATCAGTTCAATTATCCTCAGCCAAACAACTGACCCATGTACAGGTTTGCCCGTCACCCGACAAATGAGCAAAAGGTTTGCTTGTCTGGTGATTGCATTTTGCATGCATCAAAATTCCTTGTTGTTCAGCAGCACATCTCCCCGTGTAAACATGGATGTGCTGCTGACAAGCTAGGAAACTAAATGGGGGCGAATGATAGTACTAACCATCATTCACCTCCATATATGTAAATACAACAAGTGGGCAGTGATCGGGAAGGAACTTCCTCATTCCAAATCAGTACCCCGTTTGTCTGCCTGTGTATAATGAGTCTAAGTCTATGCATTGTGGTAAGGTGCAGGGTGCCGTCGTGGATGGCAGGTATGTGTCACCGAGGTTCATAGCCTCGGTGAGGTAAGAGCTGTTTTGTTGATGTCAGCAGCAGCTAGTGCTACTGACATAGTTTTAAATAGCATGGCTGCAAAGCCGATCCGGGCCGGCTCTTACCGGGAGCAGCTAAAGTGTAGGGTGGGTGGCTGCTCCCCACGACCCAGTCCTGGTTTTGGGCTGGGTTTAAAAACTCAGCCAGCACCAGCAGCTGGGGCTGTGATTGTCCTGGAGCTGCTAACAGTCCTGTGGAGTTCTATGACCTGGAGGAAAGAGCTCAGCAAGGTGGTGTTTTTCCCTGCAACTTGAAGGTGGAATCTCCTGCGGCTGGGCCGACTGCTAGGTGTGAACCCTCACCTAAACCTCCCAGGTGACTGAACCCTGTGTTGGCCTGTTTTGTTTGGCCACATTATTTCTGTTATGTGTGAATTATCACCAAGAGACTGTTTTTCATTTATGTTGTGCAAGTGTGAATAAAACACTGTTTATTGCACATTCTGGACTCCTTGTTTTGCCTCAGTACTGCACCCGCACCGCTATCTACCAGAGCGACTCCCACATTTGGTGTCGGATGCGGGCATGCGCAGTGAGGCTGGCGTGAACGCCGAAGTTTGTTTTTGCTGGGCACGACTGGATGTCCTATATTCGGCCGGCAAAGTTGCAGCCTGTGTTCCCTGACAAAATGGAGGCGGCTGTGAAAGCCCTCATAGAGGCTAACGTGCAGCAGCGGGAGACCAACCAGCTACTGCTACAGCACGTGATGGCGTTACAAGCGGCAGGAGCGTCCCACCACGTCCACGATGCCCGGAAAGCTGTCCGTGCAGCGATCCCTAAGATGACCCCCTCGGATGATGTTGAGACCTATCTGGCGGTGTTCGAGAAGGTGGCCGTGAGGGAGAAATTACCCCGAGAACAGTGGGCAGAGGTCGTCGCTCCGTTCCTGGCGTCTGGACCCCAGCAAGTATTTTTGACCTCCCAGATGACCAAGCAGCTGACTACCCGACCGTGAAAGGTGAGATCCTGGCAAGACTGGGGGTGAATGTTTTGGTCCGGGCCCAGCGGGTGCATCAGTGGGAGTTCAACCCGGCTGAACCCGCCAGACCACAATATTATGACTTGCTACAACGGTTGCAAAAATGGCTGCAGCCAGACATACTGACTCCCACTGCTATGCTCGACCGTCTGTTAGCCGATGTATTCTGGAGGGCTTTGCCATACCCTCTCCAGCACTGGATCGGCCAGGTGTCACCTGGGAATGCCTTAGAGATGGTCGACCTGGTGGAGCGATATGAGGCCACCAGAAACCTGCAGGGGGTTCTTTTGGGAGGGGACCAGTCAAACCCAGGAAATCTCCACCCCAGACCCGGCGGCCGGCCAAACCCGCCTGGGATGTACCCCTTGCAGACCCATCCCCAGTGGTCTGCTGGCAGTGTCGGGAGCCTGGACACATAAGGGCCGACTGTCCACGCCGGGAGAGCCCATGGAGACTAATTATGGGTACCGGGCTTCCATGTATGCCCGGAGACTGTGTGCGACCGGCACCCCGAGATAATAGACAATCGTCATCTGTGCCAGGTGCAAGTTGGTGATAACCTGGCAGTGGCGCTGTTGGACTCAGGGAGCCTAGTAACCTTGGTAAGTGCTGCCCTGGTACAGCCCACCCAGTATACGGGCCGGAAAGTTGGTGTGGTGTGCATACACGGAGACTTAAAGGACTATCCCACTGCTGTAATGTCTCTGTCCACGGCGGCCGGCACATGGACTTATGAAGTGGCGATCTCCACAAAGCTACCTTATGAACTAATAATTGGGAGAGACTTCCTGGTTTTCCGTCACTATGGCCTGAGGTGAAAGTGACTAATAGCCCTGAGACAGGGGTAACCCTAGCAGAGTGGCCTGGTTCCAGTGGGAGGCCAGAGCCCTGGGAGCCCGAGTCCGAAGGGCCTGCGGTAGGGGTGACCACCACTGCTGCGGTAGAGGGGGAGACAACCCCACTGAGTGTAATGGTGGGAGACACGGAGGACTTGCCACCGGGACCTGAGTTGGCAGACCTCAATGTCTCCGGGAAAATTTTGGGACCGCACAACACCGGGACCAAACCCTAACCAGGGCCTGGGAAAGTGTCGTAATAATTGATGGTAAACCCCAGAAACCTGGGGCTGAATTAATGTTCCCACGATTTATTGTTCTTCAGGATATGTTGTATCGGGTGAACCAAATCCGAGGTGAGCCCGTTGAACAGTTGGTGGTGCCCACCGCATATCGCAAGCTGGTTATGGAGCTTGCCCACCAACATGTTCTTGGGGGACACTTGGGGTGGCAGAAAACCCAGGACCGCATACTGCAGCGGTTTTATTGGCCCGGTGTGTTCAAGGAGGTAGAAAATTATTGTAAGTCCTGTCCGACCTGTCAGATAAATAGCCCCCAGCCACATTTCCGTAGTCCTCTGGTACCTCTTCCAATTATTGAGGTCCCGCTTGAGCGAATCGCTATGGATCTAATTGGGCCTGTACCAAAGTCTGCCAGGGGCCACCAACACATTCTGGTAGTTCTCGACTATGCAACTCGGTATCCGGAGGCGGTGCCTCTGCGACATACCTCAGCTAAGCTCATCGCCAAAGAGTTAATGGAAATGTTTTCCCGTGTGGGCCTGCCAAAAGAGGTTCTGACAGACCAAGGGACCCCTTTTATGTCCAAAGTTATGAGGGAACTGTGTAAATTGTTGCGTATAAAGCAGTTACGGACGTCCGTTTACCATCCGCAAACAGACGGTCTTGTCGAGAGGTTTAACCAAACTTTAAAAAATATGTTAAAAAGGGTGGTGTCTAGAGATGGGAAGGACTGGGACCTGCTTCTGCCCTATCTCATGTTCGCAGTGCGAGAGGTGCCCCAGGCCTCTACTGGGTTCTCGCCCTTCGAACTGCTTTATGGCAGACACCCTCGAGGCCTGTTGGATATTGCCAAGGAAGCGTGGGAACAGCAACCTGTCCCCCACAAAAGTGTCATTGAATATGTCACCCAGATGCAGGAACGGATGGAAAGGGTGTTGCCGCTGGTCCGGGAGCATATGGAGGCAGCGCAACAAGCCCAAAGTAGGGTGTATAATCGTCAGGCTCGGGTACGGGACTTCAATCCGGGAGATCGGGTTTTGGTTCTGGTACCCACCCTTGACAGCAAGTTCCTAGCTAGGTGGCAGGGCCCCTATGAGGTGATCGAGAAGGTAGGGGAAGTAAATTACAAGGTACACCAGCCAGGCGGCGCAAGCCGGAGCAGGTGTACCACGTGAATTTACTAAAGCCGTGGAAAGATAGGAACATGGCCGACGACAACAGCCCCCGGCCAGGGCTTCTAGGTGAGAAGGGTCCAGCCCCACAGTTCGAGGCCTGTGAAGCAGTAACCACGGTAAAATTGCAGACAGCCTGTCTTCCAAACAAGTTCAGGAAGTCAGGGAGTTCATCAGTCGGAACACGGATGTGTTCTCGGACCTCCCTGGCCGCACGTCTCTCATCCAACATGACATCGCCACTGAGCCTCAGGCCAAGATCCGGTTAAAACCATACCGGGTACCCGAGGCTCGGCGACGGGCCATCGCGGAGGAAGTGCAATTAATGTTGAAGCTCGATGTCATTGAGGAGTCGAAAAGTGAGTGGGCCAGTCCCATAGTCCTGATACCTAAGCCGGATGGGACGCTGCGGTTCTGCAACGATTTTCGCAAATTAAATGAAGTGTCCAAGTTCGATGCGTATCCCATGCCCCGGGTAGACGAGCTTGTTGAGAATTTAGGGCAAGCCCGTTATTTTTCTGTGCTAGACCTCACTAAAGGATACTGGCAAGTACCCTTAACGGAGTCGGCCAAGGAAAAACTGCTTTTGTTACCTCGCAGGGCCTGTATCATTATAAGGTGTTACCCTTTGGCCTGCATGGCGCCCCGCCACCTTCCAAAGGTTAATGGATATTGTGCTGCGACCTCATCGTCGGTACGCCTCGGCCTACTTAGACGATGTAATCATCCACAGCACCGACTGGGAAAGCCATTTGCCCAAAGTGCAGGCGGTAGTGGATGCCCTGAGGAAAGCTGGTCTAACCGCCAATCCAAAGAAGTGTGCGATTGGGTTGGAAGAGACCAAATACCTGGGATATGTAATTGGGCGGGAGTCATCAAGCCGCAGGTAACTAAAGTGGAAGCCATACGTAACTGGCCCCGACCGGTCACTGCCAGGCAGGTAAAGTCCTTCCTGGGAATGATAGGGTACTACATGCGGTTTGTGCCCCACTTTGCCACAATAGCAGCGCCGTTGACAGACCTATTGAAGGGGCGAAAGTCTGGGAAGGTTAGCTGGAGTGAGAAGGCGGAGGAGGCTTTCTCCGCGTTGAAGTCGGCCCTCTGTGGGTCCCCGGTTTTGGTGACACCCGACTTCAACCGGGAGTTTGTCGTACAGACCGACGCCTCGGAGGTAGGCCTCGGTGCTGTGCTGTCTCAGGAGGTCAACGGGGAAGAACATCCCGTTGTCTTCCTGAGCCGTAAGCTCAGTCCCGCCGAGACCAGGTATAGCATAGTGGAGAGGGAGTGCCTGGCTATCAAGTGGGCACTCGAATCTCTCCGCTACTACCTGTTAGGGAGGAGGTTCCGTTCTGGTGACCGACCATTCCCTCTCAAGTGGATGAGCCAGGCCAAGGAGAGGAATGCTCGGGTCACCAGGTGGTTCCTATCCCTGCAGAACTTCAAGTTCTCCGTGGAACATAGGGCAGGCCGCTTGCAGGGGAATGCAGATGCCCTTTCCCGCGTCCACTGCCTCACATGTGTCCACCCCTCAGGGTTGAACAAAGGGGGTGTGTGGTAAGGTGCAGGGTGCCGTCGTGGATGGCAGGTATGTGTCACCGAGGTTCATAGCCTCGGTGAGGTAAGAGCTGTTTTTGTTGATGTCAGCAGCAGCTAGTGCTACTGACATAGTTTTAAATAGCATGGCTGCAAAGCCGATCCGGGCCGGCTCTTACCGGGAGCAGCTAAAGTGTAGGGTGGGTGGCTGCTCCCCACGACCCAGTCCTGGTTTTGGGCTGGGTTTAAAAACTCAGCCAGCACCAGCAGCTGGGGCGTGATTGTCCTGGAGCTGCTAACAGTCCTGTGGAGTTCTATGACCTGGAGGAAAGAGCTCAGCAAGGTGGTGTTTTTCCCTGCAACTTGAAGGTGGAATCTCCTGCGGCTGGGCCGACTGCTAGGTGTGAACCCTCACCTAAACCTCCCAGGTGACTGAACCCTGTGTTGGCCTGTTTTGTTTGGCCACATTATTTCTGTTATGTGTGAATTATCACCAAGAGACTGTTTTTCATTTATGTTGTGCAAGTGTGAATAAAACACTGTTTATTGCACATTCTGGACTCCTTGTTTTGCCTCAGTACTGCACCCGCACCGCTATCTACCAGAGCAACTCTCACAGCATATATATGTGCAGTAATTTAGTTTTTCTGTTTCATTATAGAATCAGAAAAATGAAAATAACTTCAGTGCTGAATTGGCGATCAGATATATTGTAGACCAATGGAGCCTGACGGACCCCACTGACTATAATGGATCCTGTCGGATTCTATTATGGTGTCCATCATTTTGCCAGACACAATAGCACAGCATGCTGCTCTGCTTTGTCCTACATTCTTGATGAAATCTGCAATGGAGGCTGCAAAGGGAACCTCTGCTGTAAAAATTGCACTTAAAACTGACAAAATAGTCATCTCATATTGTCCAAGTGATTTATCTGCCTGAATCATGTAAATATACCTGAAAATGATGATAATCTTTGTAAAACAATTACTTTTGTTTACCAAGGGTACACCACCAATGAGGCGAGGTGAGATTACTGCCTCAGGTGGTGCCACCACGGACTAGTGGAAGTGCTCATTTCTCCCTATTCCACTGTATCACCGTTCACAGGCTTCTTTTGTACTTATACCAACTCACTTTTTTTTTAAATTCCCTTTCAGAACATCTTCCTAGTGTACCTTTTGCCAGTAAAGTTAAGTTCACACATTCAAGATTTGTAGTGAATGACATCTGCACCAAATCCATAAATACATCTGCAACTTCTTAGTTACATAGTAACATAGTAACATAGTATATAAGACCGAAAAAAGACATTTGTCCATCCAGTTCGGCCTGTTTCCTACAAGTTGATCCAGAGGAAGGCAAAACCCCTGTGAGGCAGAAGCCAATTTTCCTCACTTAAGGGGAAAAAATTCCTTCCCGACTCCAATCAGGCAATCAGAATAACTCCCTGGATCAACGACCCTCTCTAGTAGCTATAGCCTGTAATATTATTACACTCCAGAAATAAATCCAGTCCCCTCTTGAATTCCTTTATTGTACTCACCATCACCACCTCCTCAGGCAGAGAGTTCCATAGTCTCACTGCTCTTACAGTGAAGAATCCTTTCTATGTTTGTGTACAAACCTTCTTTCCTCCAGACGCAGAGGATGTCCCCTTGTCACAGTCACAGTCCTGGGGATAAATAGATGATGGGACAGATCTCTGTACTGACCCCTGATATATTTATACATAGTTATTAGATCTCCCTCAGTCGTCTTTTTTTCTAAAGTGAATAACCCTAATTTTGATAACCTTTCAGGGTACTGTAGATGCCTCATTCCAGTTATTACTTTAGTTGCCCTCCTCTGAACCCTCTCCAGCTCTGCTATGTCTGTCTTGTTCACAGGAGCCCAGAACTGTACACAGTACTCCATGTGTGGTCTAACCAGTGATTTGTAAAGTGGTAGGACTATGTTCTCATCACGGGCGTCTATGCCCCTTTTGATGCAACTCCATTATCTTATTGGCCTTGGCAGTAGCTGCCTGACACTGGTTTTTGCAGCTTAATTTGCTGTTTATTAAAATTCCTAGATCCTTTTCCATGTCAGTGTTACCGAGTGTTTTACCATTTAATATGTACGGGTGACTTGCATTATTCCTTCCCATGTGCATAACTTACATTTGTCAGTGTTAAACCTCATCTGCCATTTTTCTGCCCAAGCCTCCAATCTATCCAGATCCCTCTGTAGCAGAAAACTGTCCTCTTCAGTGTTAATTACTTTACACAGTTTAGTGTCATCTGCAAAAGTTGTAGATTTAAGTGCGGATTTAACCCTTTCGACATGCACAGTGCATAGACGCCAGGTGCCTACTGTTTCATGCAGCAAATACCCAGGGTTAATGTCTGCAATATGCGATAACACCAGTTGCAGACATGTAACCCCTCAGATGCTGTGATCAATTGTGAACGGGTCATCGGAGGCGTTCTTGCCCAGGAGACTTGTGCTCCCAGGGCCTGTACAACTTCCCCATGCAAGATTTGGGGAAGAGTTTCATTCTTTCAAATTGCCTGGGTCTCTCTAAAGAGTTCAAAGCTATTACAAACGTAGTTCTTATGTTGGCCAACGACATTAAAACCCCTAAGGGACGTTAAAAGTTTTGTTTTTAAAGTCAAATATAAAATTACCCATTTTTCCCCATTATAAAAAGAAAGTGTCCCAAAGTGCCCATACTATTAAAATATAAACGGTGAACGTAATAGAAAACGATCAAGTTGGCTGATTTACAGTTTCTCCCCCCAAAAAAAAAAATGAATAAAAAGTGATCAAAAAGTCATACATATTCCAATATGGTATAAATAAAACTACAGATTGCACCGCAAAAATGAGCCCTCTACACTGCTCTGTAGATTGAAATATAAAAAAGTTATAAGATCTCAGAATATGGTGATGCAAACAAAAATAAATATTTTTTCCAAAGTATTATATCTTTTTTAGTATTAAAACACAAGTATAATAATATAACTATAAAAACTATATAAATGTGGTGTCATTGCAATTGCACAGACCCCGAGAATGAAGGGGAATACGTCTTATTAAAGCTATTACAGCTTAGGGAATGCCATAAAAATGAAAACTATAAAACTATGGCACAATTGCATTTAGATTTTTTTTCTGCTACCCACCACTACACTGTATGCAAAAATAAATAGTGCCACTAGAAAGTACAACAAGCTCCATACATGTATGTAAATGGAAAAATAAAAAATGTTCCAGGAAGGCAGGTTGTCAAAAGTAACAAGATATTCTGTCCTTCCATATTAATACACATCTATCTAGTCAATACTAACATTCACATAAACAGATATAACATTCTTAGAAGAGATAATTATCGATTAATAGTGCAGTATCATCATATATATTAACATCAGCTCCTATAGCAATCACATTCACTATGCATTAGCACCATCTGACACATCCGTGTTCTTCATTAACATTTGTGCAGGGTTTGTCTACTCACACTGCATCACCAGCAGCTTTAGCTGATTACAGGGGTGTGCATTAAATCATTTTACCCTGTTTATCGCCCTTAATGTGTGTTCTCTTACCTGCAAATGACAAATGCATGACCTTCAGTCTGAGAGACAGGAAAGTAACAAGATATTCTGTCCTCCAGGAACCAAAGGTCTGTGTTTTTTTTTTGTACGATTGCCATGAGTTTGGCTTTTCTATTTATTACAACCATACTCTTGGATTGTTGAAACTATGAATGTAATAGGTATTAGTTTATTTTATGGGGTGCCTATGTTTGACAACCCTTACACTCTCCCCCACAAAATTTGATGTCATCCCTGACATACGCAGACTTGAGTATGAGAACCACATTCTCGTACTCATCTTCCACAACCATAGGAAGCCAAGGTTAAGTAGTAATACCATTACTTGACGAACTGTCCTTCCTGCGACATCTACTCCCAGTTATGTCACAGTTTCCCACTCTGCCCACAGCGCTATGAAGCCTGGGGGAATATTGTTGCATATAGCCAACTATTAACCCCTTAAGGGACGCAGGGTGTACAGGTACGCCCTGGTGTCCTGGCACTTAAGGACCGAGGGTGTACTGAAATCACTCAGCAGGTATCTTGGCCCAATGCCTAGGGGGGTCCTTTTCAGAGAGTTATTTATGGTGTTTTTTTATATTTTTAACTCCCTGTGAGATCTGCCGGTGGGCTGTGCAGGGGCAGTCGTGGACAGTGCGGCGGGAGGTGTGGAAGGTGGTGTGGCGGGCGGCACGCATTGCGGGCGGGATCGCGATATCCCGCCCACCTCCTCTAATCTATTCCATGGTGGTTTAGCAGAGTGTCAGCACATTGCTGACACTCTGCTAAAAATGGCTGGCATCTGTGCTTGTACAAATGCCAGCCGTTTAACCCCTTCCCTACCACGGTCCGTACGGACTGCTGTATGGAAGGGGTTAACAAGAAGGGAGCTCCCTCCCTCTCCCATTGGGGGCTGCTGTGCCTTTGAAGCCCCCGATTTTTGATGGGAGCACAGAGGGAGGGAGCTCCCCTCCATCCCCATCACCCGCTGCTCTGTTCTGACAGCGGGTGATGGTTACCATGGCAGCAGGACGCCTTCGCTAAAGGCAGAATTCTGATCAGACTAAGTCTAAAGTAAAAAATACAGTACAGTATACTATATAGTGTCCTGTACTGTATTATACTGACATCAGACCCACTGAATCTTCAAGAACCAAGTGGGTCTGGGTCAAAAAAAAAACATCACAAAAAAAAAAGAAAAAAAAAAAGACACTAAACATATTAGGTATCGCCGCATCCATAAAAACCTGCTCTATAAAAATATCACATGACCTAACCCCTCAGATGAACACCGTAAACCCCCCAAAAGAAAACTATATGGTGTAGAAAAAGGAATTTTTATCACATCACAAAAAGTCTAATACCAAGTGATCAAAAAGGAGTATGCCTCCCAAAATAATACCAATCATACCGCCATCTCATCCCGCAAAAAATTAGCCCCTACATAGCACAATCGCCCATTAAAATACAAAAATATGGCTATCAGACTATGGAGACACTAAAACATGATTTTTTTTTTTAAATGCTGTTATTGTGTTAAAATAAAATAAATTTAAAAAAGTATACATATTGTGTATCGCCACATCCGTAAAAACCTGCTCTATAAAAATATCCCATGATCTGACCTCTAATGTAAATACCATAAAAATAAAAACAATGTTTAAAAAAAAAATTTTTGTCACCTCACATCACAAAAAGTGTAATAGCAAGCGACCAAAATGTCATATTTATATGCACCCCATAATAGTGCCAATCAAACAGTCATCTCATCCCGCAAAAAATGATACCCTACATAGGACAATAGCCCCAAAAATTTTTAAAAAATATTATTGTGTAAAACTTGAATAAATAAATAAAAAGTATACATATGTATTGTGTATGTATTTCCGCGTCCGTAACAACCTGCTCTATAATAACACATGAACTAACCCCTCAGGTGAACACAGAAAAAAATATATATAAATACGGTGTCAAAAGCCATTTTTGTCACCTTAATCACAAAAAGTGTAATAGCAAGCAACCAAAATGTCATATGCACCCCAATATAGTGCCAATCAAACCACTATCTCATCCCACAAAAAATAAGCCCCTATATAAGACTGTTGCCCAAAAAAAAAAAAAAAAATTTGGCTTTCAGATTGTGGAGACACAATTTTTTTTTCAAAAAAGCTTTATTATGAAAAACTGAAACAAAAATTCCTAAAACGTTGTCATATTTGGTATTGTTGCATCTATAACAACCTGCTCTATAGAAATAGCACACAATCTAACCTCAACAATGTAAATAACAAAAAAATAAAACGGTCCCAAAATTTTTCCATTTTTCCAATAACAAAACAAGGCTTAACAGCCAAACAAAACTCAATATTTATTGCCCTGATTCTGTAGTTTACAGAAACCCCCTATATGTGGTTGTAAACTGCTGTATGGCCAAACGGCAGGGCGCAGAAGGAAAGGAACGCCATATGGTTTTTGGAAGGCGGATATTGCTGGACTGTTTTTTTTACACTATGTCCCATTTGAAGCCCCCCTGATGTACGCCTAGAGTAGAAACTCCAAAAAAGTGACTCCATCTAAGAAACTACACCCCTCAAGGTATACAAAGCTGACTTTACAAACTTTGTTAACCCTTTGGGTGTTTCACAAGAGTTATTGGCAAATGGAGATGAAATTTCAGAATTTCTATTTTTTGTTACCTTGCCTCAAAAAAAGTGTAATATAGAGCAACCAAAAATCATATTTACTCAAATATCAACAAAACTGCCACCTTATCCCATAGTTTCCAACATTGGGTCACTTCTTTTGGAGTTTCTACTGTAGGGCTGCATCAGTAGTGCTTCAATTGGGACATGGTGTCTAAAAACCAGTCCAGTAAAATCTGCCTTCCAAAAACCATATGGCGTTCCTTTCCTTCTGAGCCCTGCCGTTTGGCCATACAGTAGTGTACGACCACATATCGGGTGTTTCTGCAAACGACAGAATCAGGGCAATAAATTATAATAATATATAATTGAGTTTTGTTAACCCTTGCTTTGTCACTAGGAAAAAATGGATTAAAATGGAAAATTTGCCCAAAAAAATTAAAAAAATCTGAAATTTAATCTCCATTTGCCATTAACTCTTGTGGAACACCTAAAGGGTTAATAAAGTTTGTAAAATCAGTTTTGAATACATTGAGTGGTGTACTTTCTTAGATGGAGTCATTTTTTTGGAGTTTCTACTCTAGGGGTACATTACAGGGGCTTCAAATGGGACATAGTATCTAAAAACCAGTCCGGCAAAATCTGCCTTCCAAAAACCTCATGTCGCTCCTTTCGCTCTACGCCCTGCCGTGTGCCTGTACAGTAGTTTACTGACAACACATAGGGTTTTTCTATAAACTACAGAATCAGGGCAGTAAATATTGAGTTTTGTCTGGCTGTTAACCCTTGCCTGGTGGCTTGAAAAATGGATTAAAATGGAAAATTTTCCAGAAAAATAAATTCTGAAATGTACTCTCTATTTGCCATTAACTCTTGTGGAACACTTAAAGGGTTAATGATGTTTGTAAAATCAGTTTTAATACCTTGAGGGGTGTAGTTTCTAGAATGTGGTTATTTTTGGGTGGTTTCTATTATGTAATCCTCACAAAGTGACTTCAAGCCTGAGCTAGTCCTTAAAAAGTGGATCTTGGAAAATTTCAGAAAAGTTTTAAGATTTGCTTCTAAACTTCTAAGCCTTGTCGTCCCCTCAAAAATGGCATTCCCAAAATGATCCATACATGAAGTAGACATATGGGGAATGTAAATTTACAAAAAATTTTTGTCGGTATTACTATCTATTATAGAAATAGAGAAATTGAAGCTTGGAAAATTGCAAATTTTTCCAAATGTTTGGTATTTAAAAAAAAATTTAAAATACATTTATTGGACTACATTTTAACAGTGTCATGAAGAACAACATGTGATGAAAAACCAATCTCAGAATGGGCAGGATAAGTAAAAGTGTTTTAAAGTTATCACTAGTGTTGAGCGAACAGTTCGAGCATCGTTGGGGTTCAGTACCGAATTTTGGGTGTCCGACATGGACCCGAACCCGACATTTTCAAAAGTTCGGGTTCGGGTCCGTTGTTCGGTGATTTCTTCTCGCTTTCTGAAGGGCTGTACAGCAGCCAATCAGCTAGCGTTTACTTCTTGCTCTAAGAGCCCATCACAGCCAGGCCTACTAATGGCATGGCTGTGATTGGCCAATGCAGCATGTGACCCAGCCTCTATTTAAGCTGGAGTCACGTAGCGCCACACGTCACACTGCTCTGATTAGTGTAGGGAGAGAACGCAGCTTCTGTGAGGGCGAGATTAGGCAGGAAAAGTCAGCAACAGCACCTAATGAACGGATCGATCTACAGCTGTGAATGATTGAACTTCTGCTAGTTACTTGCTCACTGGTTTTTAGGCTGCACAGAGCGTTTTTCTGTCACTTATTTTCTGGGTTGATCGGTGGCCATTTTGTGACTTGTGGTGCACCAGAAGAAGCTGCCACCAAGTCCATTAATCCATCAATACTAGTTTTTTTTCTTTGCTATATCCTACATCAAGGGCTTGGCTGTGCTAATTGTCACCCCTAGAAACTCAGGATAGCAATTTCTATATTTTATTAAGGGGTTAAATATCAATTGCCCAAATACCAATCCCCTAAATCTGGTGTTCCAGCTTTGACTAGACAAGTATAATACTGTCTGCTGTCTGGCAAAGGATAGATTATTTTCTGTGGTGAAATTCAATTGCCAAAATAGCAATACCATAAATCAGTGGTTTCAGCTGTGGCTGGCAAAATAGAATAGTGTCCGCCAAAACATATATTTTGTTCTGGGGTGAAATTAATCTGGCAAAATAGCAATACCCTGAATCTGGTGTCCCAGCTGTTGCAGGCCAGATTTCATAGTGTCCGCCAAAACATATATTTTGTTCTGGGGTGAAATTCAATTGCCAAAATAGCAATACCATAAATCAGTGGTTTCAGCTGTGGCTGGCAAAATAGAATAGTGTCCGCCAAAACATATATTTTTGTTCTGGGGTGAAATTAATCTGCCAAAATAGCAATACCCTGAATCTGGTGTCCCAGCTGTTGCAGGCCAGGATTCATAGTGTCCGCAAAAACATTTATTTTGTTCTGGGGTGACATTCAATTGCCAAAATAGCAATACCCTGAATCTGGTGTCCCAGCTGTTGCAGGCCACATTTCATAGTGTACGTCAAAACATATATTTTGTTCTGGGGTGACATTCAATTGCCAAAATAGCAATACCCTGAATCTGGTGTCCCAGCTGTTGCAGGCCACATTTCATAGTGTACAGTCAAAACATATATTTTGTTCTGGGGTGACATTCAATTGCCAAAATAGCAATACCCTGAATCTGGTGTCCCAGCTGTTGCAGGCCAGATTTCATAGTGTCTGCCAAAACATATATTTTGTTCTGGGGTGAAATTAATCTGCCAAAATAGCAATACCTTGAATCTGTTGTCCCAGCTGTTGCAGGCCAGGATTCATAGTGTCTTGCAAAACATATATTTTGTTCTGGGGTGACATTCAATTGCCAAAATAGCAATTCCCTGAATCTGGTGTCCCAGCTGTTGCAGGCCACGTTTCATAGTGTCCGTCAAAACATATATTTTGTTCTGGGGTGAAATTCAATTGCCAAAATAGCAATACCATAAATCAGTGGTTTCAGCTGTGGCTGGCAAAATAGCATAGTGTCCGCCAAAACATATATTTTGTTCTGGGGTGAAATTAATCTGCCAAAATAGCAATACCCTGAATCTGGTGTCCCAGCTGTTGCAGGCCAGGATTCATAGTGTCCGCAAAAACATATATTTTGTTCTGGCCTGGGGTGAAATTCAATTGCCAAAATAGCAATACCATAAATCAGTGGTTTCAGCTGTGGCTGGCAAAATATTATAGTGTCCGCCAAAACATATATTTTGTTCTGGGGTGACATTCAATTGGCAAAGTAGCAATACCCTGAATCTGGTGTCCCAGCTGTTGCAGGCCAAGTGTAAATCTGTCCATAAAAGGATACCTTTCATCCAGGGCCTAAATACTAGCCCTAAAAGAGATATTCCCTAAATCAGTGGTTACTGCTGTGCCTGGATTAGTGTAATACGCTACATAAACAAATAGGCAGATAGTGTTAGGTGCCTGTAAAAAAGGCCTGAATTTGAAATCAATACATTGGGCCAAATTTTTATTTTTCCTTATTGTGGTGCTTGGTGAGCGGTAACAATGAGGAAAACATCTAGTAAGAGACGCGGACGCGGTCCTGGTGGTGTTAGTGTACCCTCTGGTGCTGGGAGAGTACGTGGCCATTCTGCCACAGCCACACGTCCTAGTGAACCTACTACCTCAGGTTCCAGTACCCGCCAGAATTTACAGAGATATTTGGTGGGGCCCAATGCCGTTCTAAGGATGGTAAGGCCTGAGCAGGTACAGGCGCTAATCAGTCGGTGGCCGACAGTGGATCCAGTATGTTTACAACATTATCTCCCACCCAGTCTTCTGCAGAAAGCGCACAGGTGGCACCTGAAAACCAAGCCCATCAGTCGGTCACATCACCCCCATGCATATCAGGGAAACTGTCAGAGCCTCAAGTTATGCAGCAGTCTTTTATGCTGTTTGAAGACTCTGCTGGCAGGGTTTCCCAAGGAAATCCACCTAGCCCTTACCCAGTGGTGGAAGACATAGAATGCACTGATGCACAACCACTGATGTTTCCTGATGATGAGGACATGTGAATACCACCTCATCGGAGTCCGCACGTCTCTGATGATGACAAAACACAGGTGCCAACTGCTGCGTCTTTCTGCAGTGTGCAGACCGAACAGGAGGTCAGGGAGGAAGACTGTGTGGAAGACAATGCAGGGGACGATGACGATGAGGTCCTAAACCCCACATGGAATGAAGGTCGTGCCACTGACTTTCAAAGTTCAAAGGAAGAGGCAGTGGTGAGACCGAGCCAACAGCGTAGCAAAAGAGAGAGCAGGGGGCAAAAGCAGACCAGCCGACGCCAAGAGAGTTCTGCCTGCTACTGGCCACCGCCACCAGCGACCGAGCACCCCAAAGGCAGCTTCAAGGAGTTCCCTGGCATGGCACTTCTTTAAACAATGTGCTGACGACAAGACCCGAGTGGTTTGCACGCTGTGCCATCAGATCCTGAAGCGAGGCATTAACGTTCTGAACCTTAGCACAACCTGCATGACCAGGCATCTACATGCAAAGCATGAACTCACTCTGGCTCCCCTGCTCCCTCTTCTGCTGCTGCCTCGACCTCTTCCTCCGCCTCGGGAGGAATGTTGTCACCTGCCGCCCACCAAACAGAGGATGTGCCACCGACAACACCACCTGCGCTACCAAGCATCTCCACCATGTCACATGGCAGCCTTCAGCTCTCCATCTCACAAACCTTGAGAGAAAGTGTAAATTCCCACCTAGCCACCTCGAGCCCTGGGCCTGAATGCCAGCATTTCTAAACTACTGGCCTTTGAAATGCTGTCATTCAGGCTGGTGGACACAGACAGCTTCAAACAGCTGATGTCCATGGCTGTCCCACAGTATGTTCTTCCCAGCCGCCACTACTTCTCCAAGACAGCCGTGCCTTCCCTGCACAACCAAGTATCCGATAAAATCAAGTGTGCACTGCGCAACGCCATCTGTGGCAAGGTCCACTAACCACAGATACGTGGACCAGTAAGCACGGCCAGGGACCCTATATCACCCTAACTGCACACTGGGTAAATGTAGTGGCGGCTGGGCCGCAGGCGGAGAGTTCCTTGGCGCACGTGCTTCCGCCGCCAAGGGTGCGCAGGGCATCATTCTTTGCCTCCTGTAGCCTCCTCCTCCTACTCGCTTCCTCCTCCTCTGCTTCCACCAGCTCATCCAGTCAGCCACACACCTTCACCACCAACTTCAGCACAGCCCGGGGTAAAAGTCAGCAGGCCATTCTGAAACTCATATGTTTGGGAGACAGTCGTTCACATCCTGCCGCTGCTCGCCTGTCTGCGCTACAGCGGAACTCGACCTTCCCGCTCACCGCCTCATATGCGACGTGCCCACCAGGTGGAACTCCACCTTGCACATGCTGGAGAGACTGTGCGAGCAGCAGCAGGCCATAGTGGAGTTTCAGCTGCAGCACGCAAGCGTCAGTTGCACTGCGGAACAGCACCACTTCACCACCAATGATTGGGCCTCCATGCGAGACCTGTGTGCCCTGTTGCGCTGTTTCGAGTACTCCACCAACATGGCCAGTGGCGATGACACCATTATCAGCGTTACAATACCACTTCTATGTCTCCTTGAGAAAATGCTTAGGGGCGATGATGGAAGAGGAGGTGGCCCAGGAGGAGGAGGAGGATGATGAGGGGTCATTTTAGCACTTTCAGGCCAGTCTGTTAGAAGTGGCTCAGAGGGAGGTTTTTGCAACAGCGGAGGCCAGGTAACAAATGTGGCCAACCAGGGCCCACTACGAGATGAGGAGATGAGGAGGAGGCGGAGGAGGATGAGGATGAAGCAGGTTCACAGCGGGGTGGCACCCGACACAGCTCAGGCCCATCACTGGTGCGTGGCTGAGGGGATACGGAGGACGATGACGATACGCCTCCCACAGAGGACAGCTTGTCCTTACCTCTGGTGAGCCTGGCAAACATGAGCGACTACATGCTGCAGTGCCTGCGCAACGACAGCAGAGTTGCCCACATTTTAACGTGTGGGGACTACTGGGTTGCCACCCTGCTGGATCCCGGTACAAAGACAATGTGCCCACCTTACTTCCTGCACTGGAGCGTGATAGGAAGATGCGCGAGTACAGCGCACGCTGGTAGAGGCGCTCCTGAGAGCATTCCCAAATGTCACAGAGGAACAGGTGGAAGCCCAAGGCGAAGGCAGAGGAGGAGCAAGAGGTCGCCAACGCAGACTGTGTCACGGCCAGCTCCTCTGAGGGCAGGGTTAGCATGGCAGAAAAGTGTAAAGTTTTGTCTCCACGCCACAGCTAACTGCACCACCACCTGATACGGAGCGTGTTAGCAGGAGGCAGCATTTCACTAACATGGTTGAACAGTACGTCTGCACACCCTCCACGTACTGACTGATGGTTCGGCCCCATTCAACTTCTGGGTCTCCAAATTGTCCACGTGGCCAGAGTTAGCATTTTATGCCTTGGAGGTGCTAGCCTGCCCTGTGGCCAGCGTTTTGTCTGAACGTGTATTCAGCACGGCAGGGCGTCATTACTGACAAGCGCAGCCGCCTGTCCACAGCCAACGTGGACAAGCTGACGTTCATAAAAATGAACCAGGCATGGATCCCACAGGACCTGTCCCTCCCTTGTGCAGAATAGACATTTATAACTGCCTCCCCCTCAACCATGTATTCTTGTACTCCGGGGCACTTCTTTATTGAATCCTCATTTTTTAACTTTACCATGAACAAGTTGAATGAACCTCTCCTCTGTCTGGGTGCTGGGGCCGAAATAACTGAGAGTGGCCTTCTCCGGTGGTGGTTGATATGACGCATGATTCCTTGCTGTGGGACTTCTCTCCTCTGTCTGGGTGCTGGGCCAAATAACTGAGAGTGGCCTTCTCCGGTGGTGGTTGATATGACGCATGATTCCTTGCTGTGGGACCTCTCTCCTCTGTCTGGGTGCTGGGCTGAAATAACTGAGTGGCCTTCTCCGGTGGTGGTTGATATGACGCATGATTCCTTGCTGTGGGACCTCTTCCTCTGACTGGGTGCTGGGGCCTAAATAACTGAAAATGGCCTTCTCCAGTGGTGGGTGATATGACGCATGATTCCTTGCTGTGGGACCTCTCTCCTCGGTCTGGGTGCTGTGACGAAATAACTGAAAGTGGCCTTCTCCAGTGGTGGGTGATGTGACGCATGATTCCTTGCTGTGGGACCTGTATCCTCGGTCTGGAGTGCTGGTCCGAAATAACTGAAAGTGGCCTTCTCCAGTGGTGGGTGATATGACGCATGATTCCTTGCTGTTGGACCTCTCTCCTCTGTCTGGGTGCTGGGCGTAAATAACTGAAAGTGGCCTTCTCCAGTGGTGGGTGATATGACGCATGATTCCTTGCTGTGGGACCTCTCTCCTCGGTCTGGGTGCTGGGCCTGAAATAACTGAAAGTGGCCTTCTCCAGTGGTGGGTGATATGACTCATGATTCCTTGCTGTGGGACCTCTCTCCTTGGTCTGGGTGCTGGGCTGAAATAACAGAGAGTGGCCTTCTCCAGTGGTGGTTGATATGACGCATGATTCCTTGCTGTGGGACCTCTCTCCTCTGACTGGGTGCTGGGGCCTAAATAACTGAAAATGGCCTTCTCCAGTGGTGGGTGATATGACGCATGCTTCCTTGCTGTGGGACCTCTCTCCTCGGTCTGGGTGCTGGCCGAAATAACTGAGAGTGGCCTTCTCCGGTGGTGGGTGATATGACGCATGATTCCTTGCTGTGGGACCTGTATCCTCGGTCTGGGTGCTGGGCCGAAATAACTGAAAGTGGCCTTCTCCAGTGTTGAGTGATATGACGCATGATTCCTTGCAGTGGGACCTGTCTCCAATTGATATTGGTTAAATTTTATTTTATTTTATTTTAATTCATTTCCCTATTCACATTTATTTGCAGGGTATTTACCTACATTTTGCTGCCTTTGGCAGCCCTCTAGCCCGTTCCTAGACTATTTTACAGCCTTTTTAGTGCCTAAAAGTTCGTGTCCCCATTGACTTCAATGGGGTTCGGGTTCAGGATAAAGTTCGGGTTGAGTTCGGAACCCGAACATTTTCGGGAAGTTCGGCCGAACTTCTCGAACCCGAACATCCAGGTGTTCGCTCATCTCTAGTTATCACCACATAAAGTGACACTGGTCAGATTTACAAAAAATAAGGCTGCATCCTTAAGGGGTTAAAAAAAAACTTTAACACAGGTTTGGGTCCGTTATTGTGGAGACAAGAGTTAATGGAAAGCTAGGGGACACCTTATTAGTTATTTCATTCTTTTCTTTTTTTTTTTTTTTTTATAATGTGGAATACCCATGGTAGGTTATATATTATAGCATAACTACCTATTGTTCTTTACTTTTTGTTTGTTGTCGGTCGACTTTCCCTTCTACCTAGCTCCATCACTTGAAGCTGTTTTACCTGGAATGTCTGCAATAAGAGTGCAAGAAATTTTTGTTAACTACAGAACATAACATTTAACATTTTAAAAATAAGTAGACATTAATAAACCATAGTATCATAGGCATGGATATGGTTACCAACTTAGTCTAGGGTTTAGGTACCAGCTAGGGAAAATCTGTGGTGTATGAACACAGTCTATGACCTGTACTGCTGCATTCCTGGCAACACTACTGGGTTGACACAAAGTGTCGTAAGTCAGAACTTGTGGCGGTCTCCTGTTTCTGTTGGGTTGTATCCAGCGTAGCATTAAGGCATCTGAAGCGTCCTCAAACTCGACTTCAGCGTTGTCAACTGTCTCTGTTGGGTTTTCTTCTTCTGTTTTTCCTGATGGACATGTCGTGTCTTCAGGCTGAATTACAGGCTTGTCCTCGGCAGTTTCCACTGTAGTTTTCTCTGTGACTTCCTCTGTACTTTCCTCACTTGTTTCCAACTAGCAAGGATAGAACTCAGCTGCTTCCGGATTCAGTTCTATGTCTTGCCTTGTGTGATCTCTCTGAGTTACTGGAATGAAAGACCTCCACTGTTCTTGTTCAAGATCCGATCCGATCAGCTTCTGATATTCCCTCCGATATCTGTGTCGCTGGTTATAGAGTCTTTGAAACTTGGCCTTGTCTTCTGGTACTGGGTCTGTCAGGTGTCTGCTCACCTTGGTCGATGGATAAGTAATCGCAAGGCAATAACAAATTGTGGTGTAGGATTCTTGTTCGGGCTTTTTTAGTTTCTGGTTTTACCTCATACACTGGGCTATCCTCACACTGTTTCCTCAGAATGACATGTACAGTGTCTTTCAAGAATGATCTCAGTTTTCCTGGTCCTCCTCTTTCAGTAAGGTTTCTTACAAGGACTCCACTGCCAGGTGAGAGTTCTACTCCATTAATTTTTCTGTCATAATGCTATTTTCCTTTTTGCGCAGCTTGGGTAGAGACCTTTGAAGCAACTTGATAGGCTTCAGTCATCCTATCTGTCCACGTTTTTACATACTCAGAGAGATTCTTATATCTTTCCGTTACTGGGGTGTCAAACATGCTGTCTATTAGTAGTATTGGAGATCTCCCAAACAGTAGAAAAAATGGAGAATACCCCGTGGCTTCAATTTTGGTGCAGTTGTATGCGTGTATTACGTGGGCAAGTGAGTTCTTCCAGTCTTTCTTGGAATCTGGTTACAGGGTCCAAAGCATAGACAACAAAGTACGAATGAATCTTTTGCATTGTCTGGTCGGAAATCCAAATTTCAAGACAGTCACTGAATATCTTATCGGCAACGAACTTTGCTGACTTGTTTTTGGTTGCGTAGGCCTGAGAAAACTTGGTGAAGTGGTCTATTACTACTAGTATGTACTCATAACCTCCTTTGCAGGTTTCTAGATGGAGGAAGTCGATGGAGACCATCTCAAAGGGATAAGTGCTGACAATATTGTTCAATGGAGCTCTGGTAGGCATGTTAGGGCGTTTGTCTTTCAGACAGGTGCACTGGTGATTAATGTATTTCTCGGCATCTCTCTGCATATATGGCCAAAAGAACCTTTCTCTGATCAAGTTTACAGTCCTTTCAACTCCAAGGTGACCCATTTCTTCATGCAATTCTTTCAACACTCGTCGAGGTACAATTTGGTCCACTGCTTCATTAGTATGAAGAGATCAAGTGGTCCACTTTGTTGTTCCTGCTTTGATGGGAACCTGTTTTGTACTTTCACACTGGACCGATGACTGAGTCTTCTTTTTGTGCTGTCCTTATGGTCTCTTTAGGTATTTGAACTACCTTCTTTTGGGTACCATCTATTGTTGATGTTGTGTTTGCAATGGTTATTGGACACAGCCAAGGCGTTTCTCCTTTCTGTTGTACTTGAAGTGATTGAGTTATGCAACTGATGACTTTGGGGTCGACTTCTTGCGAACACTGTTGCATGTATTGTTCGGGACATAGTGGCATACGAGAAAGTACATCCGCATCCGTATTTCATTTTCCTCGATGATACTTGATAGTTAAATTAAAGTCAGCGAGTTCTGCAACCCATCGGTGGCCTGTTGCTTTTAGTTTAGCAGTAGTTAGGACATAAGTTAGTGGATTGTTATCAGTATAGACTACAAAGGATGGACAGTAGGATAGGTAGTTTTGGAATCTTTCATATTTGGCCCACTTCATCGTGAGGAATTCTGGTTTTCCTGAATGCATGTGATAGTTCTTCTCAGCAGGTGTGAGAGTCTAGGACCCGTAAGCAATTACTTTTAATTTTTCCTACTGCTCTTGGTACAACACAGCTCCAAGTCCTTCTTGCAATGCAACACAGTGCAGAATAAAGGATTTACTGTAATCAGGGTAACCAATAACTGGAGGATGTGTTAAGACCTCAATGAGTCGGTTCAGCACTACCTGGCGGCGGTAAGTCCAGACTATAGACTGATGAGAAGCTAGTTGACCTTTTAGTTTTGGTGATGGCTTCTTCTTCTTAGGTTGGTGAGCCGGTACTGATGTAATGGCAGGTGTTGTATCTGCTGATAGCAATTCATACAGGGGTTTTGCAATCCTGGAAAAGTTTTGGATGTAAGAACGATAGTAGGAAGTTAATCCTAATAACTTCCTAAGTTCTCCAACGGTCTTTGGCTGGTTGTTCCTCAAGGCCAGCACAGGCGCAATGTCTGCTGGATCCATGGAATGGCCATCTTTTTCAGAAAAGTTCACATTTCCTCGCTGTTAACTTGACTCCATGTTTCTGATACCATTGCAGTACCAACCGGACATGTTCCACATGTTCTTGGAATGATCTGCTGTGAACCAGATTGTCATCTAGGTACGGCAGACAGATCTCCTCCCTCAGTCCCATTAGACAAGTTTCTATGCTGTGTTTGAATTCAGCTGGTGCAGAGCTAAGGCCAAAGGGTATTCTAAACCACTAATACAGACCCCAAGGTGTGATGAAGGCAATCAGTGGTCGACTGTATTCTTCCACCAATCCTTGATGGTAGGCTTTCCCTTGGTCTAGCACCGAAAACCATGAACTTCCTCTTAAGCTGTCCAGTATGTTTTGGATCCTAGGGATTGGATGGCGGTCAGGGATGGACTTCTGGTTCAATTCCCTGTAATCGCAAAACAGTCTTAAATTACCATCCTTCTTTCTAACACACACAATAGGTGAAGAGTATGATGATTTTGACTCAGTAATAATCCACGGTTCAACAGATCCTGCAGATATTCTTTCACCTCCTGGTGTAGTGGCCTTGACACAGACATGTAAGTTCTTCTAACCAGTGTATTGCCTTTGAGGCGCAGTTGCAATTGTAGGGAAGGGATGCATCCGAAATCAGAATCATATTTAGCGAAGGCGTAGCATTCCTCCATTAGCATTGTTTTTACTATCTGTTGATTTTCTTCCGGTAGGTGTTCTATAGGTACTGGTGGATCCCAGTGTTCTTGATGAGCATAGCTTACTGGTGGCTGACTTGTGTTTAAATTGTCCATTCGACCTTCAGCCCTGATCTGGATGACTGCAGACTATGAGTCACCGAGTGAGTGGTCATGGGCTTGAGGCACCCAATCCTAGTCTGACTTGGTAAGATAACATCTCGCTTAGTGGTGTTCCAAACCGGCATAGATAATTTGGAAAACTGTCCCTTTTTGAGTGACACTAATGTCTCCCCGTTATACAGTCCGTCTGGCACATCATGAATCTCATCAGGTGTAAGCAATACCGTCTGATCTTGCAAGGCTGGTTTGGCATGAGCCCTACATCTGAGATATGTCACAGTGTTTGCCAGAATCCTTTGGCTCTTGGTACCAGTCTTTAGTGCAGTACAACCAGTTTCTCTCAGGTTGGCTTGTAGTTGATTCACCAGGATTTCTGCTTTGGGGGTCAGCAATTCCAAAGAGGCTCTTAGTAGGTCCACGAACCCTGTAATGGTGTTCCTTTCTTTGACAGCTGTTTTTCTTGAAGTAGTTCTACCTACAAGAGTTGCACTTTGGGACACAGGGTTGGCTTTAGGGCAGGTTATTATTGGTCCCTTGACAGCAACCCTCTCCTGTTTAAATGGTTTGATCTGGGTGTTATCTGGCAATATCTTGCTCTATGTGCAGATCATCCACAGTTGAAGCAATGATCGCAGGCACTTCTCTGACCTGTCCTTTTACAGGATTGACAACATCCATTGCTCGTACCCAACTTTTACCTGAGGCCCTCGGAATTCATGGTCTCGTTGGGTTCTCGAACCTTGGAGAAGTGTCTTCATCTCTATCATCTCTTTTTGCATCTGTAGTATCAGCTTTTCCAGTTCAGAGTTTCTCTTAGGCAGCGGTTAAATCATTGGGCTACTTGCCTGTGGTGGAGACCAAGGTGTTGCGTCGGAAGTTGTTGTCAGGACCCTTGGTTCCTGAGGACATTGTAAGGCGTTAGACTCACATTCTTTCCTTTTGGTTGAACTGCTATGCTGAGCTTTCTTTTGCTTATGTTCCCTTTCCATCTTCATATTGGCAGCTTCATTCGTTTTCTCTATGAGCACCTCATCTGGAACGGAAGGGTCATCTAAATACTGCTTTAGTTGGAATTTGATGTGGTCATTTCTCAGTCCAGTACCCACTGATCTTAAAAATTTCTTCTGTATCAGCTCAGTCCCGAAATGTTCTTCAGAGCCTTCCCCTTGAGAGACAAATAGCAACCAATCTTTCAATTAAATCGCTCTGAACAGGAAATTCTGCGAAGCCTCATCACTTTCCTGGTGAATATTGAGGAGTTGCTGGTACAGTTCGGAGGCATTCTCCTCCTTGTAATGGCTTTTCAGGATTCACCTAAACTGCACTACAGTCAATCTGTTTTTTATCTCCAGCATCCCTCTGAGGCTTAGGCCAGGGCTAATAGCTTTGACCACTGCTTCAATAATCTCAGTCTCCGGATATCCTTTCTGTAGTCCCAGGTCGAATTGGTGCATTAGATTGGTGTAGGACAGATTATCCTTCTGCTCTCTTTCTCCAATCTGGCCTGTGATCTTGAAATCTTTTCTTGTCACCTCTGGCAAGCTACCATGGTGTAGTCTCTGAGTAAGCGGAACTGGCTCTGATTTTGGCTGACTGTTACTTGAGTCTTTACTTTTGGTACTCAGTTCTTTAATCTGTTCCTCCATTATTCTGGCCGTTTCCTCAAACTTCTTCTGCAAAGTGTGATATTGCTGCTTCAAGTCGGCCAATTGCTGTTCTGATTGGGGGTCTTTATCACTGAAGCTTGGGACTTCTGCATTGTCCCTCTTCTTCTCTAGCTCACTAATGAATCTGTTTGTAGCTTGCAGAAAGTGTCACTGTCTCCTTATTTTCAGCTTCGACCAGTTCATCTATTACCTCATTAATGATCTGCATAAAATGGCGCCTGGTTCTTCCTTTTGCCATGCTGGCATCGGGGGCTTTGATGAATTGGCAAATCTTGATGAGATCACCCACTGACAAGTGGATCAGGAGTTCACTGATTTCATCCTGCAGTCTCTCTAGATCCATCGGTGTTCACTGGCAGTGCTGCTAGGGTTAAAATCTCCTCTAAGCTTCAAGTAAATGCTTTTTTCCCTACTTCCGGAACTGCGTCTACTTCACCTGCTCCCCATATAGGCCACCAATTTTGTTGCACATGTGCTGAAAGTATGGTCAATAATTCCAATGTGCAAAAGGAGTGGGCTGGGTGAAACAGGAACTGCTTTTATTGAAAATTTTCTGCAAGTGACAAATACATGACCTTCAGTCTGAGAGACAGGATAGTAACACGATATTCTGTCCTACTCCTCACATATTAACCACCTCTGGACCGCTGCATGCACGGATGCATCCAGACGGCAGCAGGTTTATTCCTTCTGGACGCATCCAGCGTCATCTCGCGAGACGCGAGATTTCCAGTGAACGGACGCGCTCACAGGATCACGTCGGGGAGAAGTCAAACTACAGCCTGCCAGCGCTGATCATGCGCTGGCAGGCTGTAGAAGTTAAAAAAAAATCGCATATCAGACGCTGTTTTGTTAATGGCGTCTGATATGTTTGCTGCTCGTTCCTCTGGTGGTCCCTTTTGCTTGGGACCACCAAAGGAAACATATGTAAGTGCAACAATCACCACACAGAACCCCCCATCCAGCCCCCTATCACTGATTAACCCCGATTAACTCCCAGATTAACCCCTAATCACCCCCCTGTAAGGCTCATACAGACGTCCGTATGGGTTTTGCGGATCTACGGACACCGCACATTGCCAGAATTATATAGAAAATGCCTTTTCTTGTCTGCAATTGCGGACAAGAATAGGACATGCTCTATCTTTTGCGGAGCTGCGAACGGATGTTTGGGGGCCGAAACCCGGAAGTTCGCGGCCACAGCTCCGCAAATGCTGATGCGGCGAGCACATAGTGTGCTCTCCGCATCACCGCCAACCCCATTCACACTGAATGGGTCCGCATCTATTCCTCAGAATTGCGGAATAGATGCAGACATTTTTGTGCACATGTGAATGGGGCCTTACTACTTTTTGCACATTTTTTGGCAGAGATTTTTTCATCCACATTGATTGATGAGGCCCTATTCACACATCCGCAATGTAGTCCGCATGTTTTCCGCAATTTTGCGGAATACATGCGGACCCATTGACTGTAAGGGCTTGGATCATGCGGAGAGCACACACTGTGCTCTCCGCATATGATTTTAGCGAGCGCGCCGCATTTTCCGGTCCGCGGCTCGCAAAAAAATAGAGCATGTCCTATTCTTGTCCGCAATTACGTGACAAGAAGAGGCATTTTCTGGAGTTCGGGCAACGTAGCGATCCTCAAAATGCGGAATGCACACATGCCGGTGTGTCCGTATGTTTGCGGATCCGCGGCTCCGTGGATCCGCAAACACAACGGATGTGTGAATAAGGCCTGAGAATGAAGAAATCTGTGCCGTTCATTTTTTTATTTTTATTCTTCAGCCCAGAGGCTGAACGGAAAAAAATCTCATTACCCGTATGCTCAATATAAGGAGAATAGCAGAAACTCCTAATGCTGCCCATACATGTAATGATTATGGAGACCTCAAATGCCAGGGCAGTACAAACACCTCACATGTGACCCCATTTTAGAAATAAGACACCCCAAGGTATTCTGAGTGGTCATGTAAAATTAAATTTCTTGTCACAAGTTAGTGGAATATGAGACTTTGTAAGAAAAAAAAGTCAATTTCCGCTAACTTGTGCCACAAAATCTTCTATGAACTCGCCATGCCCTCACGGAATTCCTTGGGTGTCTTCTTCCAAAATGGGGTCACATGTGGGGTATTTATACTGCCCTGGCATTTTAGGGGCCCCTAAAGCGTGAGAAGAAGTCTGGAATCCAAATGCGTAAAATGCCTCCTAAAGGTACTCATTGGAATTTTGGCCACTTTAGCATCTAGGCTGCAAAAAGTGTCACTCATGAGTATCGTCGTACTCAGGAGAAGTAGAGCAATGTAGTTTTGGGGTGTATTTTTACATATACCCATACTGTGTGTGAGAAACATCTCTGTAAATGACAACTTTTAATTTTTTTTATACAAAGTTGACAATTTACAGAGATATTTCTCTCACCCAGCATGGGTATATGTAAAAATACACCCCAAACACATTGCCCTACTTCTTCTGAGTATAGCGATACCACATGTGTGACACTTTTGCAGCCTGGGTGCGCAAAGGGGCCCAAATTCCAACGAGTACCTTTAGGTTTTACATGGCTGCTCACAATTTAGCCCCGCCCAAGAATGCCAGAACAGTAAACACACTCTCACAAATGACCCCATTTCGAAAGTAGACACTCCAAGGTATTCACTGAGGGGCATAATGAGTCCGTGAGACTGATATTTTTATTTTTTGCCAGAAGTTAGCGAAATGAAACTTTGTTATTATTTTTTTCCTCAGAAAGTGTCATTTCCGCTAACTTGTGAAAAAAATGAAATCATACATGAACTCACCATGCCCCTCCGCGAATACTTTGGGGTGTCTTCTTTCTAAAATGGTGTCATTTGGGGTATTTATATTTCCTGGCATTCTAGCACCTGAAGAAACATGACAGGTGCTCAGATAGTCAGAGCTGCTTCAAAATGCAGAAATTCACTTTTTGCACCATAGTTTGTAAACGCTATAACTTTTACCCAAACCAATAAATATACACTTATTGGATTTTTTTATCAAAGACATGTAGAACAATAAATTTAGAGAAAAATTTATATAGAAATGTAGTTTTTAAAAAAAAAAAGTTTACAACAGAAAGTGAAAAATGTCATTTCTTTGCAAAAATTTCGGTCATTTTTGATAGCAAAAAAAGTTAAAAATGTCAGCAGCAATGAAATACCACCAAATAAAAGCTCTATTAGTGAGAAGAAAAGGAGGTAAAATTCATTTGGGTGGTAAAGTTGTATGACCGAGCAATAAACGGTGAAAGTAGTGTAGTGCAGAATTGTAAAAAGTGGCCTGGTCATTAAGAGTGTTTAAGCTTAGGGGGCTGATGTGGTTAATACACATCTATCGATTCAATACTGACATTCACATAAACAGATATAACATTCTGAGAAGAGATAATAATCTATTTATATGTGCAGCTCTGTTATTACTGAACCTGCATCACAGTAAGCAAATAGTGCAGTATCATCATATATATTAACATCAGCTCCTATAGCACATGGCATTCACTATGCATTTAGCACCATGTGACACATCAGTGTACTTCAATAACATTTGTGCAGGGTTTCCGTCTGCTCACACTGCATCAACAGCTTTAGCTGATTACAGGGGTGTGGATTAAATCATTTTAGGGTACTCACTTGCGGCATGGCTATCCAGCAGGCTGTTCACCCGCCGGATCCGCCATGCCGTAAGTACCCCTATGCTGCCATGCTGGCCGCTCCGTCCCCTATTGTCTATAAAGGGGCAGGGGCAGGGGCTACAGCAGCATAGTGCACGGCCAGAGATCGCCTGACTAAAAGTACTGCAGGTCCGACTTTTTAGTCCGGCGACACGCCGTTCTTCACTGTAGCTCCACCCCCCCGTCCCCATTATGGTCAATGGGGCGTGATAGTGAAAAAAATACGGGTACTTGCGGCATGGTGGATCCGGCGGGCTGTTCACTCCGCCGTAACAGCCTGCCGGAAAGCCATGCCGCAAGTGTGAAAGTACCCTTACCCTGTTTATTGCCCGTAATGTGTGTTCTCTTACCTGCAAATGACAAATACACAGAGGGATCTGGATAGATTGGAGGCTTGGACAGAGAAATAGCAGATGAGGTTTAACACTGAAAAATGTAAAGTTATGCACATGGGAAGGAATAATGCAAGACACCCGTACATATTAAATGGTAAAACACTTGGTGAAACATACATGGAAAAGGATCTAGGAATTTTAATAAACAGAAAATTTAGCTGCAAAGACCAGTGTCGGGCAGCTACTGCCAAAGCCAATAAGATAATGGGTTGCATCAAAAGGGGCATAGATGCCCGTGATGAGAACATAGTCCTACCACTTTACAAATCACTAGTCAGACCACACATGGAATACTGTGTACAGTTCTGGGCTCCTGTGAACAAAGCAAACATAGTGAGCTGGAGAGGGTCTAGAGGGCAAATGAAAGTAATAACTGGACTAGGGCAACTACAGTACCCTGAAAGGTTATCAAAATTAGGGTTATTCACTTTAGAAAAAAGACGACTGAGGAGAGATCTAATAACTATGTATAAATATATCCGGGGTCAGTACAGAGATCTCTCCCATCATCGATTTATCCCGAGGACTGTGACTGTGACGACAGGTTATACATCCTCTGCGTCTGGAGGAAAGAAGGTTTGTACACAAACATAGAAAAGGATTCTTCAAGGCACAGGTAGGTTGAGTGGTAGGGTCTCGGGCTACTTGAGAGACCTTGACGTGGTGTCCGAGCTTAAGACATGTCCTCCTAGTAGGATGTGTCGAACTAACCTCTCAATTTTAACATCAGTGTGAGGGTTTAGTATTGCCGCAGAGTGCACTTGCCTTTGCTATGGTTATGTTTCTTCACTGTAAGAGCAGTGAGACTATGGAACTCTCTGCCTGAGGAGGTGGTGATGGACGCAGGAGATTTATCAATATATTTATGCCAGATGGCTTTAAAAAGTTGCAAGCTGTGTGTTTGTGACTTTTCAAATGTGACTTTTTGAAAAAAGTTGCAAGTGCCTCATTTATGATGAGGCACATGGACTGCCAGTGGATGCGCCTAATTTATTTTGAGGCCTGCGCCTCGTCAAAAATGTGGTGCACCTTCTGATAGTGCAGGGGATATCAAAACTGGCACAAAAAGCACATACTGTATCTTGATAAATCTCCCCTCTGGTGTTCAGAATAAGCACCATATTTATGAAGCACCCGTTTCACTTTATTGACATATAAGTCAGATAAAGTGGGTGAGGCAGAGGGTGACTTTTTTTTCGAAAAGCGAATTTTTTTAGCGAATATCGGCACTCGCACTCGCGAATATTTCGAATATAGCGCTATAAATTCGCTTATTTCGAATATTCGTTTTTTTTTTTTTTTTTAGTTATATTTTTTCTTTCCCACTTCCCAAAAGTAGTTCTTACCTGTCATGAGGATTCCTGGCTTCCTGGCTGCTCCAGTCAGTGCCCGCTGCCGCTTCTGCCGACTTCCGTGCTCATGGAGCGCCCCTTCCATGGGAAAATCTCTATATACTAAAATGTACTGTCGGATTTGAGGAATTACGTTGAAATCGCAATGCGATTAATTCAAGTTATATTAATCGCATTGCGATTACAACTTAGCACTGCTATCTTACATAGGTTAGAATTAACGAATATGGAATATATAGCTATGCACTAGCAGTGCTAAGTTGAAATCGCAATGCTAATACTTTAGTTAAATTAATCGCATTGCGATTTCAACTTAGCACTGCTGCTATATTCCATATTCGTTAACTTCGTTAATTCTAGCAAGCTGACCCATTATAAACCCAGCTCTAAGTTGAAATCGCAATGCTAATACTTTAGTTAAATTAATCGCATTGCGATTTCAACTTAGCACTGCTGCTATATTCCATATTCGTTAACTTCGATAATTCTAGCAAGCTGACCCATTATAAACCCAGCTCTAAGTTGAAATCGCAATGCGATTAATATAACTTGAATTAATCGCATTGCGATTTCAACGTAATTCCTCAAACCGACAGTACATTTTAGTATATGGAGACGCTCCCATGGTGATGGGGACGCCCATGAACATATTTTCAGGACGAATATCCCAGTATCTTGACACCTATTTCTGCTACCTTTCTTCAATATCCCTAAACTTCACTAAACAAATAATTTCATAAGTGTTTTTTAAACGTTATCACTCTTGAATAGCATAGCGTTATGTACGGTTTATGAATTTATCTTCCACATTTTGAATAATCTTATGATTAGAGAACATGGACACCTTTGCACTGATTTTTATTTTTATTTTTTATTACTCATCTATTTAATTAGTAGTTGACCCAAGATTTAAACTATTCTGCCGAACCCAGAAAAGTATCTTATTCCATAACGAGAATTGGGTCCTTGTCCTCTCAGAAGAATTAAACATCAGTTAAAGGAGCTGTCCAACTATATATATTAATCACTGATGACGTCACTGCGTGCTCCCAGCGTGGTAACGTGGTGACATCATCACGCTCACTGCAGATCCTTTGGCAAGTTTTCTTCAATTAAGACGGGAGCGGAAGACCTCTCCGCGATCAACATCTGAGCAGCTGAATGTGAGTCACACCCGCATCTGAGGGGTTAAATAACGGGGGCGCTGCAATCGCCAGTACCCATCATTGCACCCGCTCCATACAGTGGAAATCGAATTGTGATGAAGTAGTTTGTAAGTAATCAAATTTCTTGTCAAACTTCAGCAAAGCTGCCAAATCAAATTTTCAAAACTTCGCTCATCTCTGGTCATCAATATCAGATCAGAGGGTTCCAACTTCCCGCACCCCAACCAGTCAGCTGTTTGAGGAGACTACAGCGCCACCTCTACAATCTATATGGGAGCAGTACACATTGAAGAGCATGCAGCACTCTCACTGTGGGCTGTTTAAACAGTTGATTAGTGCGGAGTCAGACTCCTGACAATCTGATGTTGATATCCTAAGGATAAGTGACCAATATTATAACACTGCATAACCCCTTTAAATATTACTATATCTGTATGTGTGCAGTATCCCAGAACAGAGTAACTGCAAAGGGTTCATTGTTATAATGTTATTTGGTTAATTGAAATGTTCTAATTTGTTGTATTTGACTACTGAATAATATTGTATGGGTAGGTTAACAATCTTGAATTGGCCATTTACGTTGGTAGGAGTTAGACCTAGGTCCACCCCTAGTCAGTAGAGAGTCTAGTGCTAACAAAGGAAGAGCCAGAAACTTCATGTGTTTCCTCCTCATGACTAGACCTGAGTCCCTGAGAACTATCATCTCTAAGATAGTGTTGGGCGCGAATATTTATCACGAATATCGGCACTTTGAGAATTCGTGAAGATTTAGAATATAGTGCTATATATTCGTATTTTTGAATATTCATAATTTTTTTCCATCTGAACACATGATTCCTCCCTGCTTCTTGCTTGTGGGCCAATGAGAAGCCAGAAATGTCTTTGTCTGAGCTTAGCAACATCCCTAGCAACCAATAGGAAAGTTGCCTACCCCTTACTATATAAGAACCTCCCCAGCAGGCATTTTCTGCATTTTTTTTTACAGTTAGGAAAGAGACAGCAGTGCCATTGCTGTGCTCTGTGTTTTGCTGTTACATTGCATTATATAGTTAATTAGCTAGTATATATATATATATATATATATATATATATAATAAAGATAGTTAGTGTAAGATAGTGATATAGTGTAGCTGGTTCCAGTGCAGGATGTTAGGTAGGGTGATAGGTTCTGCTGTCCATAGATACATGCTACAGTGCTGTGATGTCACAAATTCACAACAATACTTAGTGCACCAATCACTAATATGTAGTCAGACCTGCTAAAATGTGAAGTTGCCCATATTGCGCAAAAATATGCTCATCAATTGTCTATTTGCGCAATCGCAAATATATTGGAGCACTCTATCTGCATGTAAAGCTATTGTAATGTTCTGCTTTGCCAACCATTTTCTCCAGTCTCAGGAAACTTCTAGCAGCTTGGAAAATGTAGCAAAAGTGACCCATACCTGTATTGTGCCACAATACGTGAATACTACACTGCCGATTTTCGCAATCAAGAAAATAATCGCGAATTCACGAATATATAATGAATATTCGCCAAATATCGAAGATTCGAATATTGCCCCTGCCACTCATCACTACTCTGAGACAGCCACAGCTAAAAAAAACATCTTTATCCAAAGCGCATCTGAAAAAGAGAAGGAAGATTAGAAGGTCTAGAATCTAGAAGGCCATGCACTGGAGTCAGTCCGTATGGTACTGTGCATGTTTAAGGCCGATAGAGACTTGGCTACTCTGAGAGAGAATATTGCCAGCTCACCCCTCCACACATTGAGACAGTTTGGCCAGCCATATTTTAATTCTATAACCCTCAGTCCAGGAATTACAGAACATCTACCAAGAACCTCATTGGCAGGCTCCTATGGTTCTGCAGAGAGTACCAGAACCTCCATCATTGCTGCTATCCTCACATTGCTATTGAGGAAAAATTGCACTGTGATTTGCTTGGAAATGTGCCTTGGGACTGTTGGATGTACTACTACTCATATTCTGCACTTTAGTAAAGAGACAACTGACCTGGGCACTGACTCCATTACCGTACAATGGCCATTGCATGTGCATCTACACTCTTGCCTTGTGCCCTGCCAAGACACTTACTACCCATGGTACCCAACTACTGCCATACAAGAACTCCAACACCAGTCTGTGCCCCGAGGAAAGAAAAGGTGCCCCCCTACTGACACTGCATGGTCCTAGGAAGGTATCATTGTGATTGCCATTGTAATCTGTGTGTACACTCATTCTTTTCAGAGCCACTACAGATTCTACCCTCCATTTATTTCTCCTGGCCTGCATGCGCTTACATAGCTTCTAGCTATGTGACTACTATTTATTTTCACCCATTTTGTACTTGCATCAGACACTCCTCCCTGTCATTTGATTATTAACAAAATCTGACCTTTTCGAATGTCTGTTTTTTCCATTCATACTGTATTTATAAAGTGCTATGGAAGATGTTGGCTTTATTTAAAGAACAATTTCAAAATATTTCCACTTATGGAATTCTGAATTCAGACTCTTTATTGGTTATTTCTATTTGTCTATGCATTCAACTTGATTATTTGATCAATTATTTGTTAACATTTTTTTTTTTGCTCTATTCATTCGGATCAGTGGCAATAGGCTGACACATTCTTTCCTGTAGAGATAACCTTTTAGCAGTCACTACATTATCATCACATGAGAAGTATTACAACGAAAGGTAACACCAATATTATAGGATCAAACTATTGACAACAGCTGGTGGTGACATCTTACCTTACATCTTTCCTGCACAGTGACCTCTACACAGGTAATAGATCATGCGTAAGAACACTATATTGGGTATATATACCGTATTTTACGGCGTATAAGACGACTGGGCATATAAGACAACCCCCTGCTTTTCCTGTTTAAAATATGGGGTTTGGGCTATACTCGCCGTATAAGACTACCTCTGTTCCAACACAAGCCAAATAAAAATTAAACAGACGATCCAAGCATGACAAAACTACTGAAGAAGGGAGAGGGGGCTGCTTCAGGAGTGACTGGCTGGGATGCAGTGCACGGTGGCTCAGCTAGAGGGCGCCTGTCCCTGAAACTGGAGAAGGACAGCTTCCCCAGTCCGGCTTGGAAGTAAAGAGGACCTTTCACTGGTCCAACAATTGTTAGAAAATTATATATACCGTATGTGTAGAGCAGTGCCCAGGGATAATAGTAAGTGCAGGGAGATCCCTGGGCAGTTCTACACATACATATCATTATCTAACAGTTGTTAGTTAAGTATCAGCACGCAGTATACCGGCGTATAAGACGACCCCCGACTTTTGATAAGATTTTCATGTGTTAAAAAGTCGTCTTATATGCCAGAAAATACAGTATTTGTATATTCATTCAACTTGATTATTTGATCAATTGTTTATTGATCAATTGTTTATGTTAACATTTTGTTTAGCTCTATTCATTCGGATAAGTGGCAATAGGCTGACACATTCTTTCCCGTAGAGATAACCTTTTAGCAGTCACTACATTATCATCACATGAAGTATTACAATGAAAGGTAATACCAATATTATAGGATCAAACTATTGACCAAAAGCTGGTGGTGACATTTTACCTAACATCTTTCCTGCACAGTGACCTCTGCACAGGTAATAGATCATGTTTAAGAACACTATTGCCAGATTACAGACTGTTACGATCCATGTGGCTGCTGTAACAACATAGCTTCGTACTGAAGTTAACAGAGAAAAGCAACAGTTCAGGTAAAATGGCTGCTCCCATAATCACATATTTAAAAAAATAATAATAATAATAATATATATATATATATATATATATATATATATATATATATATATATACATATATATATTATATATTCATAATGTTTCACTATCAAGTTTTAATTAGCAAAAAAATGTAAGTGATAAAATCTTTACATTCCCTTTACTATACACAGACACATGTTACAAACCTCAGAAAAGACTTGTCTTCAACTGTAAGGCTGGGATACCACCATGCGTGACCAGATCCCAATTTACTGTAATGGAATCGGGCAGTAATCTAGCCACTTTCTGGCATATATATCTGACAAAAAATGTTGAGTGTAGAATTTTTCGTCCATCTGAACCCGGCATGTATACTAGATACAGTAATCAGATTATAGTGCTGGAGTTCACAACGCAGATGTGAACCCCGCCTAAAGCAACCAGCAGCTTCGGAAGCCTCCACAATGGCTTAGTCTGATATAGGGCACCATTTATACTAAGCCACAACTTTTAACAAAATCTTTACCTTCTTTAGCTATTTTTCATAGATTGTAGATGGCCTCCAAGGTGAAGATTTACTATAAAGATCAGAAACTGAAAGATATTCAAGCAGCCTGAAATATTTGCCATAGAGGTGAACAAAATGTTTTTTCAGATTCGGTTTGGTTCTGGTTCGCCAAATTGTTTTAAAGCGTTCAGTTCCGACCAGAATTGATTCTACTCGAACCAAAGGCTTCAATTGCCCTTAAAATTGGTATATAACACCCTCTAGTCTTCTAGGAATCTGAATATTTAGGAAAACATCTTTTCCATTAAATTTTTTATGAATTTTTGCTTCGCTTTCTCTCCTCCCTCCCCCCCCATGAGCTCTTGAATACAATGACAGCAATAGTAAATCATGTGAGAGTGAAACTGGAATACATAGCTATGATTAAATGCATGTTTGACCGCATTACCGAACAGCGCGTTTAAAAATACCCTGGAGAAATGTAGAACCGCAGCACACCTTGGTATCCTTTAAGTGTTTTTTTATTCAGGCATCAAATACAAATGCGACATTTCGACCAGTGTGGTCTTTATCAAGCAAATGACAATGTGCAATCTCAAAGTATTTAAACCCTCCTTATGGGAGGGCCCTATTAATAAATCACATTTGCATATCATATCAGATTGCTACTATATAATTAAAGCAAAGTGTCTCACATCCACTTACACTCTAGTGTCCTGGTGGGTGTTGCCTTGGGGTACATTCCTGCAGAGTAGGTAGTTAGGTCGTAGAATCAGCATCAAAGTCCTCCTACTATGCAGGCGCACGTTCGCTAACGCGGGAATCGCACGCCTTCTACTTTGAATCGAGCGTGTCCTGTCCCAAACAGTGCGCATGCGCAATTACGTCAGTCTGCACAAGCGCATAGAGCTATATGGGTATAGTCCATCCGGCTCTGTCTGATGCATCCTGTCCTGATCTATGCGCACGCGCACTAATCACAGTACGCGCAGGCGCATTAAGTTCAGAGGGTCATGATGAGTCTCTCTCCATAGGCTCTGCGCACGCGCCCATCGGTAGTTGTAAGCATGTAGGAGTGCTGACTAGTTATTCTTCTGGCAAAGTGGATGTCATGGTACAGTAATAGTCATGGATCTGCGAATTTTGTCAGTTACATTCAAGTATGTTTCCCAATAAAGGTGGCAGTGTCATCAAAGGCTGTAGGTTAAGTATGTGCTGGCATCAAAAGAATTCTAATCTTGGCCTGATATTGTTAGGCAGGTGCAATATAAGGCTTACGTAAGAGCAAAGCACCATATATGTCTAACAGGGATTTCAATTGTACTAACAGTGGCATGCCACTCATAGAGCTAAATACGGGGTAAACACCCCTAAGGTGTCAGAGTGTCCGATACGTTAGTCATACAAGAGGACCCCACTCTGTATAAGGTGTGGGCTGGACTCCCTAATCAGTACCAGTCAGTCAGGTCACTTACGGGTGGGCAACCGCCCCACTTCGTGAGAGCAGTCGCCAATTCCAAGTGGCCACATTATTGGCATTCATACCGCGCTATGGTCATAGGAGAGAGACGGCTCCCCCAGACTTCCAGGGGTATCTGTCAAATCCCAGTGACCTCCATTGCGCTTGCACTGTGTCTCCCCCGCTGACCTAGCATGGGAGTCACTGTGTATACCAATACATTCACACTGGACCTATAGAGGGAAGGGAACAGTGGTACGACCCATCCCTGTCCTTCCGGGGTCCCCATACGGTCTGGTCCATTAAGTCCAACTCAGCGCATCCGACACTCAATACCAATCCGTGATTCTATTGGCCATAAAGGAAAAATCATGAGGGGCATGTCACCATCATATTCATAAAACAACCAGGCTATGTCAACCGTATAATTCTCACAGTCCATACAACCTCAGTCCTTGTAAAGGGGAAGCAACTCACCAGCACCTTTCACTTGAACAATATAGCTACCATCGTCCACTGTATAGTTGTCAAAATAAAAAGGAGGTATCGCAGCCCTTCCCACCAGTATTTCCACACGGGAGTAGACAAATCTGTAATTAAGAAACATAATTAGTGTCAAGTCGTAACCAATACGGTTAGGTACAGTACTTCTATGTGAGAATTGCTAAGTTTATTCTGTATATCAGAGGGTACAGTTCTTCTATTAAGATTAGTAGAGAGACCCTATCCTGAACTCTCTATTAAGACCGTGGGGTTCAAGTGTTTGGAGCTCAAAAATCCATTTCAGTTCTAGTCTCAAGTTTTTTCTCTCTGTCGCCTCCCCTTCTCAATGGAGGTATGCCATCAATAACGCGGAAGCGAAGTTGTGAGACATTGTGTTTATAGTTCAAGAAATGTTCTGGAATCGGCAACTCAGTTCTTGGTGTATCCTCCTTACTCTTTCCCGACAGTAATTTCCAAATTTTGTAACAATGTTGGTTAAGTCTATTTCTTACTTCCTGGGTTGTCTCTCCCACGTAGAGCAATCCACATGGGCATTGTAAGGTATAGATCACGTAATCCGATTTGCACGTAAAAAATCTTTTGATAGGGTATTTCTTACCAGTCCTGAGATGAGTAAAGGTCTCTCCTTTGAGCATACTGTTACAATTACAGCAGCCCAGACAGGGAGAACTCCCTGTTTTCTTGATCTTAGATTGTCTATGCTTTTTCACATCCGTCCGTACAAGTCTGTCCCCTAGGTTACGTGATCTCCTATAGGATAGGAGTGGCGGTGATTGGAATTCTGTTATTCCTGGTGTGGGGAGTCGCTCTGGTAGATAGTGGTGCGGGTGCAGTACAGAGGCAAAAGGAGTCCAGTAAGTGCAGCAAACAGTGTTTAATTCACACTTGCACAACATAAACAGCATACAGTCACTTGGGGTTAATTCACACCCAGCAGAAAAACGTGAGGCAAAACAAAAAGTCAAATACAGGTTCCAGTCACCTGGGAGGCTTTAGGTGCGAGTTCACACCTGGCTGTCAGTCCAGCCGCAAGACAGTCGACGCTCAGGCTTCCAGGCCGTCTGCACTCCTCCTTGCTGGGCTCTTGCTTCCAGCCCAGAGAACTCCCAAACTCAAATGATTCCACAGCCAACAGCAGCTCCAGGACAATCACACCACCTGCTGGTGCTGGCTGTGTTTTTAAACCCAGCCCAAAACCAGGACTGGGTCGTGGGGAGCAGCCACCCACCCTACACTTTAGCTGCTCCCGGTAAGAGCCGGCCCGGATCGGCTTTGCAGCCATGCTATTTAACAACTATGTCAGTAGCACTAGCTGCTGCTGACATCAACAAAACGGCTCTTACCTCACCGAGGCTATGAACCTCGGTGACACATACCTGCCATCCACGACGGCACCCTGCACCTTACCACATACCCCCCTTTGTTCAACCCTGAGGGGTGGACACATGTGAGGCAGTGGACGCGGGAAAGGGCATCTGCATTACCCTGCAAGCGGCCTGCCCTATGTTCTACTGAAAACTTGAAATTTTGTAAGGAAAGGAACCACCTGGTGACCCGAGCATTCCTCTCCTTGGCCTGGCTCATCCACTTGAGAGGGAATGGTCGGTCACCAGACGGAACCTCCTCCCTAACAGGTAATAGCGGAGAGATTCGAGTGCCCACTTGATAGCCAGGCACTCCCTCTCCACTATACTATACCTGGTCTCGGCTGGGGTGAGTTTCCGGCTCAGGAAGACAACGGGATGTTCTTCCCCATTGACTTCCTGAGACAGTACTGCACCGAGACCTACCTCCGAGGCATCCGTCTGAGCGACGAACTCCCTGTTGAAGTCGGGTGTCACCAAAACCGGGGACCCACACAGGGCCGACTTCAACGCGGAGAAAGCCTCCTCCGCTTTCTTACTCCAGCTAACCTTCCCAGACTTTCGCCCCTTCAACAGGTCCGTCAACGGCGCTGCTATTGTGGCAAAGTGGGGCACAAACCGCATGTAGTACCCTACAATTCCCAGGAAGGACTTTACCTGCCTGGTGGTGACCGGTCGGGGCCAGTTACGTATGGCCTCTACCTTAGTTACCTGCGGCTTGATGACTCCCGCCCAATAACATATCCCAGATATTTGGTCTCTTCCAAGCCAATCGCACACTTCTTTGGATTGGCGGTTAGTCCAGCTTTCCTCAGGGCATCCACTACCGCCTGCACTTTGGGCAAATGGCTTTCCCAGTCGGTGCTGTGGATGATTACATCATCTAAGTAGGCCGAGGCGTACCGACGATGAGGTCGCAGCACTATGTCCATTAACCTTTGGAAGGTGGCGGGGCGCCATGCAGGCCAAAGGGTAACACCTTGTAGTGATACAGGCCCTGCGGGGTAACAAAGCGTTTTTCCTTGGCCGACTCAGTTAAGGGTACCTGCCAGTACCCTTTAGTGAGGTCTAGCACAGAAAAATAACGGGCTTGTCCTAAATTCTCAACAAGCTCGTCTACCCGGGGCATGGGATACGCATCAAACTTGGACACTTCATTTAACTTGCGAAAATCGTTGCAGAACCGCAACGTCCCATCCGGCTTGGGTATTAGGACTATGGGACTGGCCCACTCACTTTTCGACTCCTCAATGACATCGAGCTTCAACATTAACTGCACTTCCTCCGCGATGGCCCGTCGCCGAGCCTCGGGTACCCGGTATGGTTTTAACCGGATCTTGGCCTGAGGCTCAGTGAGCGATGTCATGTTGGATGAGAGACGTGCGGCCAGGGAGGTCCGAGAACACATCCGTGTTCCGACTGATGAACTCCCTGACTTCCTGAACTTGTTTGGCAGACAGGCTGTCTGCAATTTTACCGTGGTTACTGCTTCACAGGCCTCGAACTGTGGGGCTGGACCCTTTCACCTAGAAGCCCTGGCCGGGGCTGTTGTCGTCGGCCATGTTCCTATCTTTCCACGGCTTTAGTAAATTCACGTGGTACACCTGCTCCGGCTTGCGCCGCCTGGCTGGTGTACCTTGTAATTTACTTCCCTACCTTCTCGATCACCTCATAGGGGCCCTGCCACCTAGCTAGGAACTTGCTGTCAAGGGTGGGTACCAGAACCAAAACCCGATCTCCCGGATTGAAGTCCCGTACCCGAGCCTGACGATTATACACCCTACTCTGGGCTTGTTGCGCTGCCTCCATATGCTCCCGGACCAGCGGCAACACCCTTTCCATCCGTTCCTGCATCTGGGTGACATATTCAATGACACTTTTGTGGGGGACAGGTTGCTGTTCCCACGCTTCCTTGGCAATATCCAACAGGCCTCGAGGGTGTCTGCCATAAAGCAGTTCGAAGGGCGAGAACCCAGTAGAGGCCTGGGGCACCTCTCGCACTGCGAACATGAGATAGGGCAGAAGCAGGTCCCAGTCCTTCCCATCTCTGGACACCACCCTTTTTAACATATTTTTAGAGTTTGGTTAAACCTTTCGACAAGACCGTCTGTTTGCGGATGGTAAACGGACGTCCGTAACTGCTTTATACGCAACAATTTACACAGTTCCCTCATAACTTTGGACATAAAAGGGTCCCTTGGTCGGTCAGAATCTCTTTTGGCAGGCCCACACGGGAAAACATTTCCATTAACTCTTTGGCGATGAGCTTAGCTGAGGTATGTCGCAGAGGCACCGCCTCCGGATACCGAGTTGCATAGTCGAGAACTACCAGAATGTGTTGGTGGCCCCTGGCAGACTTTGGTACAGGCCCAATTAGATCCATAGCGATTCGCTCAAGCGGGACCTCAATAATTGGAAGAGGTACCAGAGGACTACGGAAATGTGGCTGGGGGCTATTTATCTGACAGGTGGGACAGGACTTACAATAATTTTCTACCTCCTTGAACACACTGGGCCAATAAAACCGCTGCAGTATGCGGTCCTGGGTTTTCTGCCACCCCAAGTGTCCCCCAAGAACATGTTGGTGGGCAAGCTCCATGACAAGCTTGCGGTACGCTGTGGGCACCACCAACTGTTCAACAGGTTCACCCGGATTTGGTTCACCCGATATAACATTTCTTGGTGAACAACAAAGCGGGAAACATTAACTCAGCCCCTGGTTTCTGGGGTTTACCATCAATTTCCAGCACATTCTCCCAGGCCCTGGTTAGGGTTTGGTCCCGGTGTTGGGCGGTCCCAAAATTATCTCCGGAGACGTGGAGGTCTGCCAACTCAGGTCCGGGTGGCAAGTCCTCCATGTCTCCCACCATTACACTCAGTGGGGGTGTCTCCCCCTCTATCACAGCAGTGGTGGTCACCCCTACCGCAGGCCCTTCGGACTCGGGCTCCCAGGGCTCTGGCCTCCCACTGGAACCAGGCCACTCTGCTGGGGTTACCCCTGTCTCAGGGCTATTAGTCACTTTCACCTCAGGCCATAGTGACGGAAAACCAGGAAGTCTCTCCCAATTATTAGTTCATACGGTAGCTTTGTGGAGACCGCCACTTCACAAGTCCATGTGCCGGCCGCCGTGGACAGAGACATTACAGCAGTGGGATAGTCCTTTAAGTCTCCGTGTATGCACACCACACCAATTTTCCGGCCCGTATACTGGGTGGGCTGTACCAGGGCAGCACTTACCAGGGTTACTAGGCTCCCTGAGTCCAGTAGTGCCACTGCCAGATTATCACCCACTTGTACCTGGCACAGGTGACGATTGTCTATTGTCTCGGGGTGCCGGTTGCACACAGTCTTCGGGCATACATGGAAGCCCGGTACCCATAATTAGTCTCCATGGGTTCTCCCGGTGTGGACAGTCGGCCCTTACGTGGCCAGGCTCCTGACACCGCCAGCAGACAATCGGGGCCGGGTCCACAGGGGCACACCCGAACAGGTCTCTCAGGTATCAGACGTCGGGACTGGATGGGAGACCTTCGAGGTTTGACCAGCCCCTCCCAACAACACCCCCTTGCAAGTTTTTGTGGCCTCATAGCGCTCCACCAGATCAACCATTTCAAGGGCATTAGTGGGGATACCTGGCCAATCCAGTGCTGAAGGGGGTAAGGCAGGGCCCTCCAGAACATGTCGGCCAGCAGACGGTCCATCATAGCAGTCGGACTTAGAACATCAGGCTGCAGCCACTTTTGCAACCTGTGCAGCAACTCATAGTACTGCGGCCTGGCGGGTTCAGCCGTTTTAAAGTCCCACTGGTGGACCCGCTGAGCCCGGACCAACACGTTTACCCCCAGTCTGGCCAGGATCTCCCCTTCACCGTGGGATAATCAGCAGCCTGGTCATCTGCTAAGTCAAAAAATACTTGCTGGGGTCCAGACGCCAGGAACGGAGCGACGACCTCCGCCCACTGTTCTTGGGGTAATTTCTCCCTCACGGCCACCTTCTCGAACACCGCCAGATAGGTCTCCACATCATCCGAGGGGGTCATCTTAGGGATCGCTGCACGGACAGCTTTCCGGGCATCGTGGACGTGGTGGGACGCTCCTGCAGCTTGCAACGCCATCACGTGCTGTAGCAGTAGCTGGTTGGTCTCCCGCTGCTGCACGTTAGCCTCTATGAGAGCTTTCACAGCCGCCTCCATTTTGTCAGGGAACACAGGCTGCAACTTTGCCGGCCGAATATAGGACATCCAGTCGTGCCCAGCAAAAACAAACTTCGGCGTTCACGCCAGCCTCACTGCACATGCACGCATCCTCCACCAAATGTGGGGAGTCGCTCTGGTAGATAGCAGTGCGGGTGCAGTATAGAGGCAAAACGGAGTCCAGAAAGTGTAGCAAACAGTGTTTAATTCACACTTGCAGCAAATACACAGCAAACAGTCACTTGGTGTTAATTCACACCCATCAGAAAACGTGAGGCAAAACAAAATAGTCCAAATACAGGTTCCAGTCACCTGGGAGGCTTTAGGTGCAAGATTCGCACCTGGCTGTCAGTCCAGCCGCAAGACAGTCGACCTCAGGCTTCCAGGCCGTCTGCACTCCTCCTTGCTTGGGGTCTTGCTTCCCAGAGAACTTCACACAGCACAGCATGGATCAGCACTCCCAAACTCAAGTGATTCCACAGCCTAACAGCAGCTCCAGGACAATCACACCACCTGCTGGTGCTGGCTGTGTTTTTAAACCCAGCCCAAAACCAGGACTGGGTCGTGGGGAGCAGCCACCCACCCTACACTTTAGCTGCTCCCGGTAAGAGCCGGCCCGGATCGGCTTTGCAGCCATGCTGTTTAACAACTATGTCAGTAGCACTAGCTGCTGCTGACATCAACAAAAACGGCTCTTACCTCACCGAGGCTATGAACCTCGGTGACACATACCTGCCATCCACGACGGCACCCTGCACCTTACCACACTGGGAATGTTTTAGTCAAAATGGACCAATTGGCCTTAAGGACCTGTGCTATCTGTCTGCTTTGTGTGGTATGGGTAGATACAAAAGGTATTCTTTTATTTGTCCGAGGTTTATGTTTGGTCCCCAACAGTTCAGTCCATTGACACTTTATAACCCTTTCTTTATGTCTTAGAACCATGTTCTTTGGGTATCCACGCTCATGAAATTTTTGGCACATCTTATTCAGTCTAGGTTCCAATCTATTTCCTTCTGAAATAATCCGTTTCACCCTTAGTAACTGACTGTATGGTAGAGACTCTTACATAAAGCTAGGATGGTCACTATGGAACTGGAGCATGTTGTTCCTATCAGTGGGTTTCACAAAAAGATCTGTGTTAAGGGCACCCCCAGAGGGGTAGATTGTCGTGTCTAGGAACTGTAGTTGTGTTTGGGAATAAACCACCGTAAACTGTAGTTCCTCATGGACCGAATTGATGTAACTTTTGAATTCCATCAATTCGTCTTAGGTTCCTTTCCAAAGGAAGAAGATATCATCAATATACCTCATCCAGCCCCTCACATACGTGAAGTGGCTGGATTGGTATACAAATGCTTCCTCAAATCTACTGATAAACACATTAGCGTATGTCGGGGCCACGTTGGACCCCATAGAAGTCCCTCGTTTTTGAATGTAGTAGGAGTCTTCAAAAAGAAAGTAGTTGCAAGTCAGGACTAACTCCAGGAGTGACATAATGAAATGTAGTTTATCACCCTCAATTCCGTCTCTAGTCAGGGTCCATTTAATTGCCTCTAAACCCTTAGTGTGCTCGATGCTGGTATAAAGACTGGCTACATCAAATGAGACCAGGTGCTCGCCCTCATTGTAGTCAATTAGTTGCAACTTCTGTAAGAAGTCCGTCGTGTCTCGTACATATGATCTAGAGGATACTCGTACATATAATCTAGAGGATGTGTAGGTTCTAAGGAATCTGTCTAGGAAGATTGCTGGTGTCGAGAAGACAGAACCTATACCTGACACTATCGGTCGCCCAGGTGGATTCACCAAGTCCTTATGTATTTTCGGCAAAATATCAATACTGGTGTGATTGGGTGTTCCATGAGCAGATATTCATGTAGCTTTTTATCAATTATGTCCGTTGCAAATGCATCATCAACCAATAGTTTAAGTCTTCTCATAATAGCGAATTTTGGGTCTGAGTCCACCTGACAGTAAACATCACCGTCTTCCAACTGTCTTAGTATTTCTGCTTTATATTTATTGGTGTCCATTATTACGATAGCTCTGCCCTTGTCTGCTTTTTTAATGGTAATGTCTTCCCTTGTATACAGCGTCCGTAGTGTCCTATGTTCCCCTCGTGTCATGTTGCCTCTAGTCTCTAAATGGCCTGTGTATTGTCGTCTAATTTGTTCTATACCCTTCCTCACTAGATCAATATATGTATCCACAGCCTGATGAAAGACTGGTGGTTGGAAATCACTATGTAGATATAAGCCCATATCCTTAAGATTTATACTGCTAGCATTCCCTGAAGGAATAGGTGTTGAGGCAATCTTTGGTTTGTCACTTTGGTTAAAGAAAACACTTAATTTAATGCGCCTAAAAAATTTTCTTAAGTCTATCTTACAGTCAAACCAATTGTTCGCTGTGGTGGGGCAAAATGAAAGTCCCTCTTCTAGAATAGACAGTTCTGCAGGCGATAAGTTACTAGATGAGATATTTACCACTAGACTTTTCATTTCTGTGATCCAATCCATTGGTCTCATTTCTCCTGTAGATTCTGGCCTGCCCTGGTATCTAGTGGTGGCTTCTTGGATCGAGTGATCCGGATGTTGTCCTTTACGGTTTCTATGGTGCCTTCGTCCCCCTTTCCTGGTGGGTCTTTTCTCCCTTGTATTTTCCTTCGTCCTAAAAAACTTTCTTCTCCGCTTGTTTCCCCCGACGTCTCTGAATCCAGGTGATGGTTGCCTCTGCCTCGTTGTCCAAGCACTTTACCTCATCTTTGGGTCTTTTTCCTCTGAGTTCTTTCATGGGAATTCAATCCGTAGATATCTCCTTTCTGGTAGTCATCTTGTTCACGGAACCACTTCTGTCTCTTGGAGCCTTAAATTTCTAGCCGGTACGTCTGTAGATCTTTATCTGTTTGTGTTCTCATTTCATCAAACTCCTGTGTTGTCACATGGGTCACTTGAGTAGTGTTGAGCGAACAGTTCAAGTATAGTTCAGGTTCGTAGCGAATTTTGGGGTGTCCGGCACACGGACCAGAAACCGGACATTTTCAAAAAAGTTTGGGTTCGTTGTTCGGCGATTACTTCCCGCTTTCTGAAGGGCTGCACAGCAGCCAATCAGCTAGCGTTTTACTTCTTGCCCTAAGAGCCCATCACAGCCATGCCTACTAATGGCATGGCTGTGATTGGCCAAGTGCAGCATGTGACCCAGCCTCTATTTAAGCTGGAGTCGCGTAGCGCCGCACGTCACACTGCTCTGATTAGTGTAGGGAGAGGACGCAGCTTCTGTGAGGGCGAGATTAGGCAGGGAAAAGTCAGCAACAGCACCTAATGAACGGATCGATCTACAGCTGTGAATGATTGAACTTCTGCTAGTTACTTGCTCACTGGTTTTTAGGCTGCACAGAGCATTTTTCTGTCACTTATTTTCTGGGGTGATCGGCGGCAATTTTGTGACTTGTGGTGCACCAGAACAAGCTGCCACCAAGTCCATCAATCCATCAATACTAGTTCTTTTTTGCTATATCCTACATCAAGGGCTTGGCTGTGCTAATTGTCACCCCTAGAAACTAGGAATAGCAATTTCTATATTTAATTAAGGGGTTAAATACAATTGCCCAAATACCAATGTCCTAAATCTGGTGTTCCAGCTTTGGTTAGCCAAGTATAATACTGTCTGCTGTCTGGCAAAGGATAGATTATTTTCTGTGGTGAAATTCAATTGCCAAAATAGCAATACCATAAATCAGTGGTTTCAGCTGTGGCTGGCAAAGTATAATAGTGTCCGCCAAAACATTTATTTTGTTCTGGGGTGAAATTCAATTGCCAAAATAGCAATACCCTCAATCTAGTGTCCTAGCTGTTGCAGGCCAAGTTTCATAGTGTCCGCAAAAACATATATTTTGTTCTGGGGTGAAATTCAATTGCCAAAATAGCAATACCATAAATCAGTAGTTTCAGCTGTGGCTGGCCAAGAATCCCAAGATTCATAGTGTCCGCAAAAACATATATTTTGTTGTGGGGTGAAATTCATTTGCCAAAATAGCAATACCCTGAATCTGGTGTCCCAGCTGTTGCAGGCCAAGTTTCATAGTGTCCGCAAGAACACATATTTTGTTCTGGGGTGAAATTCAATTGCCAAAACAGCAATACCATAAATCAGTGGTTTCAGCTTTGGCTGGCCAAGATTCATAGCGTCCGCAAAAACATATATTTTGTTGTGGGGTGAAATTCAATTGCCAAAATAGCAATACCATAAATTTGATGTCACAGCTGTGGCTGGCAAACTATAATAGTGTCCGCAAAAACATATATTTTGTTCTGGGGTGAAATTCAATTGCCAAAATAGCAATACCATAAATCAGTGGTTTCAGTTGTGGCTGGCCAAGATTCATAGTGTCCGCAAAAACATATATTTTGTTATGGGGTGAAATTCAATTGCCAAAATAGCAATACCCTGAATCTGGTGTCCCAGCTGTTGCAGGCCAAGTTTCATAGTGTCCATAAAAACATATATTTTGTTATGGGGTGAAATTCAATTGCCAAAATAGCAATACCCTGAATCTGGTGTCCCAGCTGTTGCAGGCCAAGTTTCATAGTGTCCGCAAAAACATATATTTTGTTCTGGGGTGAAATTCAATTGCCAAAATAGCAATACCATAAATCAGTGGTTTTAGCTGTGGCTGGCCAAGATTCATAGTGTCCGTCAAAACATATATTTTGTTCTGGGGTGAAATTCAATTGCCAAAATAGCAATACCCTGAATCTGGTGTCCCAGCTGTTGCAGGCCAAATTTCATAGTGTCCGCAAAAACATATATTTTGTTCTGGGGTAAAATTCAATTGCCAAAATAGCAATACCATAAATCAGTGGTTATAGCTGTGGCTGGCCAAGATTCATAGTGTCCGCAAAAACATATATTTTGTTCTGGGGTGAAATTCAATTGCCAAAATAGCAATACCATAAATCAGTGGTTTTAGCTGTGGCTGGCCAAGATTCATAGTGTCCGCAAAAACATATATTTTGTTATGGGGTGAAATTCAATTGCCAAAATAGCAATACCATAAATCAGTGGTTTTAGCTGTGGCTGGCCAAGATTCATAGTGTCCGCAAAAACATATATTTTGTTCTGGGGTGAAATTCAATTGCCAAAATAGCAAGACCCTGAATCTGGTGTCCCAGCTGTTGCAGGCCAAATTTCATAGTGTACGCAAAAACATATATTTTGTTCTGGGGTGAAATTCAATTGCCAAAATAGCAATACCATAAATCAGTGGTTTCAGCTGTTGCTGGCCAAGATTCATAGTGTCCACAAAAACATATATTTTGTTCTGGGATGAAATTCCATTGCCAAAATAGCAATACCTTGAATCTGGTGTCCCAGCTGTTGCAGGCCAAGTTTCATAGTGTCCGCAAAAACAAATATTTTGTTGTGGGGTGAAATTCAATTGCCAAAATAGCAATACCCTGAATCTGGTGTCCCAGCTGTTGCAGGCCAAGTTTCATAGTGTCCGCAAAAACATATATTTTGTTCTGGGATGAAATTCAATTGCCAAAATAGCAAAACCATAAATCAATGGTTTCAGCTGTGGCTGGCCAAGATTCATAGTGTCCGCAAAAACATATATTTTGTTCTGGGGTGAAATTCAATTACCAAAATAGCAATACCATATATCAGTGGTTTCAGCTGTGGCTGGCCAAGATTCATAGTTTCCGCAAAAACGTATATTTTGTTCTGGGGTGAAATTCAATTGCCAAAATAGCAATACCCTGAATCTGGTGTCCCAGCTGTTGCAGGCCAATTGTAAATCTGTCCATAAAAGGATACCTTTCATCCAGGGCCAAAATACTAGCCCTAAAAGAGATATTCCCCTAAATCAGTGGTTACTGCTGTGCCTGGATTAGTGTAATACGCTACATAAATAAATAGGCAGATAGTGTTAGGTGCCTGTAAAAAAAAGGCCTGAATTTGAAATTAATACATTGGGCCAAATATTTTTTTTCTTATTGTGGTGCTTGGTGAACGGTAACAATGAGGAAAACATCTAGTAAGGGACGCGGACGCGGTCGTGGTGGTGTTAGTGGATCCAGCATGTTCACAACATTATCTCCCACCCAGTCTTCTGCAGAAAGCGCACAGGTGGCACCTGAAAACCAAGCCCATCAGTCTGTCACATCACCCCCATGCATATCAGGGAAACTTTCTTAGCCTCAAGTTATGCAGCAGTCTCTTATGCTGTTTGAAGACTCTGCTGGCAGGGTTTCCCAAGAGAATCCACCTAGCCGTTCCCCAGAGGGGGAAGACATAGAATGCACTGATGCACAACCACTGAAGTTTTCTGATGATGAGGACATCGGAATACCACCTCATCAGAGTCCGCACGTCTCTGATGATGACGAAACACAGGTGCCAACTGCTGCGTCTTTCTGCAGTGTGCAGACCGAACAGGAGGTCAGGGAGGAAGACTGTGTGGAAAACGATGAAGGGGACAATGAGGTCCTAGACCCCACATGGAATGAAGGTCGTGCCACTGACTTTCATAGTTCAGTGGAAGAGGCAGTGGTGAGACCGAGCCAACAGCGTAGCAAAAGAGAGAGCAGGGGGCAAAAGCAGACCAGCCGCCTCAAAGAGAGTTCACCTGCTACTGGCCACCGCCACCAGGGACCGAGCACCCCAAAGGCATCTTCAAGGAGTTCCCTGGCATGGCACTTCTTTAAACAATGTGCTGACGACAATATCCGAGTGGTTTGCACGCTGTGCCATCAGAGCCTGCAGCGAGGCATTAACGTTCTGAACCTTAGCACAACCTGCATGACCAGGCATCTACATGCAAAGCATGAACTGCAGTGGAGTAAGCACCTTTAAAAGCAAGGATCTCACTCTGGCTCCCTCTGCTCCCTCTTCTGCTGCTGCCTCAGCCTCTTCCTCCGCCTCGGAAGGAATGTTGGCACCTGCCGCCCACCAAACAGAGGATGTGCCACCGACAACACCATCTGCGTCACCAAGCATCTCCACCATGTCACACGGCAGCGTTCAGATCTCCATTTCACAAAGCTTGGAGAGAAAGCGTAAATTCCCACCTAGCCACCCTCGAGCCCTGGGCCTGAATGCCAGCATTTCTAAACTACTGGCCTTTGAAATGCTGTCATTCAGGCTGGTGGACACAGACAGCTTCAAACAGCTGATGTCCATGGCTGTCCCACAGTATGTTGTTCCCAGCCGCCACTACTTCTCCAAGACAGCCGTGCCTTCTCTGCACAACCAAGTATCCGATAAAATCAAGTGTGCACTGCGCAACGCCATCTGTGGCAAGGTCCACCTAACCACAGATACATGGACCAGTAAGCACGGCCAGGGACGCTATATCTCCCTAACTGCACACTGGGTAAATGTAGTGGCGGCTGGGCCGCAGGCGGAGAGTTCCTTGGCGCACGTCCTTCCGCCGCCAAGGATCGCAGGGCATCATTCTTTGCCTCCTGTAGCCTCCTCCTCCTACTCGGCTTCCACCTCCTCTGCTTCCACCAGCTCATCTAGTCAGCCACACACCTTCACCACCAACTTCAGCACAGCCCGGGGTAAACGTCAGCAGGCCATTCTGAAACTCATATGTTTGGGGGACAGGCCCCACACTGCGCAGGAGTTGTGGCGGGGTATTGAACAACAGACCGACGAGTGGTTTCTGCCAGTGGGCCTCAAGCCCGGCCTGGTGGTGTGCGATAATGGGCGAAATCTCGTCGCAGCTCTGGGAATAGCCGGTTTGACGCACATCCTTTGCCTGCCGCATGTGCTGAATTTGGTGGTGCAGAAGTTCATTCACAACTACCCCGACATGTCAGAGCTGCTGCATAAAGTGAGGGCCGTCTGTGCGCGCTTCCGGCGTTCACATCTTGCCGCTGCTCGCCTGTCTGTTATACAGCTGAACTTCGGGCTTCCCGCTCACCGCCTCATATGCGACGTGCCCACCAGGTGGAACTCCACCTTGCACATGCTGGAGAGACTGTGCGAGCAGCAGCAGGCCATAGTGGAGTTTCAGCTGCAGCACGCACGCGTCAGTCGCACTGCGGAACAGCACCACTTCACCACCAATGATTAGGCCTCCATGCGAGACCTGTGTGCCCTGTTGCGCTGTTTCGAGTACTCCACCAACATGGCCAGTGGCGATGACACCGTTATCAGCGTTACAATACCACTTCTATGTCTCTTTGAGAAAACGCTTAGGGCGATGATGGAAGAGGAGGTGGCCCAGGAGGAGGAGAAGGAGGAGGATTAGTGGTCATTTTTAGCACTTTCAGGCCAGTCTGTTAGAAGTGGCTCAGAGGGAGGTTTTTTGCAACAGCAGAGGCCAGGTACAAATGTGGCCAGCCAGGGCCCACTACTGGAAGACGAGGAGGATGAGGAGGAGGTGGAGGGGGATGAGGATGAAGCAGGTTCACAGCGGGGTGGCACCCGACACAGCTCAGGCCCATCACTGGTGCATGGCTGGGGGGATACGGAGGATGATGACGATACGCCTCCCACAGAGGACAGCTTGTCCTTACCTCTGGGGAGCCTGGCACACATGAGGGACTACATGCTGCAGTGCCTGCGCAACGACAGCAGAGTTGCCCACATTTTAACGTGTGCGGACTACTGGGTTGCCACCCTGCTTGATCCCCGGTACAAAGACAATGTGCCCACCTTACTTCCTGCACTGGAGCGTGATAGGAAGATACGCGAGTACAAGCGCACGCTGGTAGACGCGCTCCTGAGAGCATTCCCAAATGTCACAGGGGAACAGGTGGAAGCCCAAGGCGAAGGCAGAGGAGGAGCAAGAGGTCGCCAGCGCAGCTGTGTCACGGCCAGCTCCTCTGAGGGCAGGGTAAGCATGGTAGAAATGTGGAAAAGTTTTGTCTCCACGCCACAGCTAACTGCACCACCACCTGATACGGAACGTGTTAGCAGGAGGCAGCATTTCACTAACATGGTTGAACAGTACGTCTGCACACCCCTCCACGTACTGACTGATGGTTCGGCCCCATTCAACTTCTGGGTCTCCAAATTGTCCACGTGGCCAGAGTTAGCATTTTATGCCTTGGAGATGCTGGCCTGCCCGGCGGCCAGCGTTTTGTCTGAACGTGTATTCAGCACAGCAGGGGGCGTCATTACTGACAAACTCAGCCGCCTGTCCACAGCCAACGTTGACAAGCTGACGTTCATAAAAATGAACCAGGCATGGATCCCACAGGACCTGTCCCTCCCTTGTACAGCCTCCCCCTCAACCATGTATTCTTGTACTCCGGGGCACTTTTTTATTGAATCCTCACTTTTTTTACTTTACCATGATCTTGCGGTGCAACCCAAAGTTGAATGAACCTCTCCTCTGTCTGGGTGGTGGGGCCGAAATAACTGAAAGTGGCCTTCTCCGGTGGTGGGTGATATAACGCATGATTCCTTGCTGTGGGACCTCTCTCCTCTGTCTGGGTGCTGGGTCCGAAATAACTGAAAGTGGCCTTCTCCAGTGGTGGGTGATATGACGCATGATTCCTTGCTGTGGGACCTCTTTCCTCTGTCTGGGTGCTGGGGCCGAAATAACTGAATGCGGCCTTCTCCGGTGGTGGGTGATATGATGCATGATTCCTTGCTGTGGGACCTCTCTCCTCTGTCTGGGTGCTGGGCCGAAATAACTGAAAGTGGCCTTCTCCAGTGGTGGGTGATATGATGCATGATTCCTTGCTGTGGGACCTCTCTCCTCTGTCTGGGTGCTGGGGCTGAAATAACTGAAGGTGGCCTTCTCCGGTGGCGGGTGATATGACGCATGATTCCTTGCTGTGGGACCTCTCTCCTCTGTCTGGGTGCTGGGCCGAAATAACTGAAAGTGGCCTTCTCCAGTGGTGGGTGAAATGACGCATGATTCCTTGCTGTGGGACCTCTCTTCAATTGATATTGGTTAAATTTCATTTATTTTATTTTAATTAATTTCCCTATCCACATTTGTTTGCAGGGGATTTAACTACATTTTCTGCCTTTGGCAGCCCTCTAGCCCGTTCCTGGACTATTTTACAGCCTTTTTAGTGCCTAAAAGTTCGGGTCCCCATTGACTTCAATGGGGTTCGGGTTCGGGATAAAGTTCGGGTCGAGTTCGGATCCCGAACCCGAACATTTTTGGGAACTTCGGCCGAACTTTTCAAACCCGAACTTCTAGGTGTTCGCTCATCTCTAGTCTTGAGTTGTTGTTCGAGTCCTTCAATATTGTCTTTACATTCGATTAATTATTTTTGTAAATATTCCATATTTAAAAACATTAAGTCCATTGAGTACCTATTAGAGATCTGTGCAAATTTTGCGCAGAACTCTTGATTTTTTGGTAATAGAATTGGTCTCAAATGTGTCCTGAGGCCTCGTGGTATTCTCTCAGCTTTGTAGTACTCCCTCATGTTACACAGATGTAGTTCATAATTGATGTGTTGTTTCTTCTCAATTTCCTATTTCCTATTTATAAGATCCTTCGTTGGTTTGTTCAGGAATGATCCATCTCCCACTGCTCCTTCTAGGAAACGTGTCATCTCTTCATCCGAATAAACTGATTTGTTTGATGCGGCCATTTTGGATCTCCACCCAGGTCACTTTAGTTGCGTCCGTTGTGTTATCCGGTGCAAGCTACCGGACTGCAGTCAATAAAGGGGCACAATCAAGGATGTAGAAGCACTCGGACTCAGACCCAAAATTCGCTATTATGAGAGGACTTAAACTATTGGTTGATGATGCATTTGCGACAGACTTGATTGATAAAAAGCTACATGAATATCTGCTCACGGAACACCCAATCACACCAGTATTGTATATTTTGCCGAAAATACATAAGGACTTGGTGAATCCACCTGGGCGATCGATAGTGTCAGGTATAGGTTCTGTCTTCTCGACACCAGCGATCTTCCTAGACAGATTCCTTAGAACCTACGCAGTATCCTCTAGATCATATGTACGAGACACGACGGACTTCTTACAGAAGTTGCAACTAATTGACTACAATGAGGGGGAGCACCTGGTCTCATTTGATGTAGCCAGTCTTTATACCAGCATCGTGCACACAAAGGGTTTAGAGGCAATTGAATGGACCCTGACTAGAGACAGAATTGAGGGTGATAAACTACATTTCATTATGTCACTCCTGGAGTTAGTCCTGACTTGCAACTTCTTTCTTTTTGAAGACTCCTACTACATCCAAAAATGAGGGACCACTATGGGGTCCAACGTGGCCCCGACATACGCTAATGTGTTTATCGGTAGATTTGAGGAAGCACTTGTATACCCATCCAGCCACTTCACGTATGTGAGGGGCTGGTTGAGGTATATTGATGACATCATCTTCCTTTAGAAAGGAACCCTAGACGAATTGATGGAATTCAAAAGTTACATCAATTCGGTCCATGAGGAACTACAGTTTACCGTGGTTTATTCCCAAACACAACTACAGTTCCTAGACATGCTAATCTACCCCTCTGGTGGTTCCCTTAACACAGATTTTTTTTGTGAAAAACACTGATAGGAACAACATGCTCTAGTTCCATAGTGACCATCCTAGCTTTATGTAAGAGTCTCTACCATACAGTCAGTTACTAAGGGTGAAACGGATTATTTCAGAAGGAAATAGATTGGAACCTAGACTGAATGAGATGTGCCAAAAATTTCATGAGCGGGGATACCCAAAGAACATGGTTCTAAGACATAAAGAAAGGGTTATAAAGTGTCAACGGACTGAACTGTTGGGGACCAAACATAAACCTCGGACAAATAAAAGAATACCTTTTGTATCTACCCATACCACACAAAGCAGACAGATAGCACAGGTCCTTAAGGCCAATTGGTCCATTTTGAATAAAACATTCCCAGGAATGACAGAATTCCAATCACCACCACTCCTATTCTATTGGAGATCACGTAACCTAGGGGACAGACTTGTACGGACGGATGTGAAAAAGCATAGACAATCTAAGATCAAGAAAACAGCGAGTTATCCCTATCTGGGCTGCTGTAATTGTAACAGTTTGCTCAAAGGAGAGACCTTTACTCATCCCAGGACTGGTAAGAAATACCCTATCAAAGGATTTTTTACGTGCAAATCGGATTATGTGATCTATACCTTACAATGCCCATGTGGATTGCTCTACGTGGGAGAGACAACCCAGGAAGTAAGAAATAGACTTAACCAACATCGTTACCAAATTCGGAAATTACTGTCGGGAAAGAGTAAGGAGGATACACCAAGAACTGAGTTGTCGGTTCCAGAACATTTCTTTAATTATAAACACAATGTCTCACAACTTCGCTTCCGCGTTATTGATGGCATACCCCCATTGAGAAGGGGAGGCGACAGAGAGAAAAAACTTGAGACTAGAACTGAAATGGATTTTTGAGCCCCAAACACTTGAACCCCACGGTCTTAATAGAGAGTTCAGGATAGGGTCTCTCTACTAATCTTAATAGAAGAACTGTACCCTCTGATATGCAGAATAAACTTAGCAATTCCCACACAGAAGTACTGTACCTAACCGTATTGGTTACGACTTGACACTAATTATGTTTCTTAATTACAGATTTGTCTACTCCCGTGTGGATATACTGGTGGGAAGGGCTGCGATACCTCCTTTTTATTTTGACAACTATACAGTGGACGATGGTAGCTATAATGTTCAAATGAAAGGTGCTGGTGAGTTGCTTCCCCTTTACAAGGACTGAGGTTGTATGGACTGTGAGAATTATACGGTTGACATAGCCTGGTTGTTTTGAGGATTTATGAATATGATGGTGACATGCCCCTCATGCTTTTTCATTTATGGCCAATAGAATCACGGATTGGTATTGAGTGTCGGATGCGCTGAGTTGGACTTAATGGACGAGACCGTATGGGGACCCCGGAAGGACAGGGATGGGACCCAGGGATTGGTCGTACCACTGTTCCCTTCCCTCTATGGGTCCATTGTGAATGTATTGGTATACACAGTGACTCCCATGCTAGGTCAGCGGGGGAGACACAGTGCAAGCGCAACGGAGGTCACTGGGATTTGACGGATACCCCTGGAAATAGTTCACAAAATAGGGGATGGAACGAGCGCTTGCAAACGATCCTAGTTCTTGTATAACGGTGTTGTCCACATCTACGTGTTAATACAACATCCACCTCCGCGTCACAAGTCTGAGCGTCCTAATATCCTCACACTTCACAGATCGGTTCCTTCAATAGGCACCTTTACAGACGAAAAAACACCATAGCGTAGAACCATAGGGATAAAATAAGTATAGAAATTTATTATACTCACAAACATCCGATAATATGCACACATAAAATGCCCGACCCGGGTTTCGCCTGCGCTTCGTCTGGGGCTGAAGGCGAGTGTTAACAAACGCCCGTCTTTTAATATGACATCAATCAACTTGAATGCACGTCATTTCCGTTTGGCAAATACACCGATGTCAATAAAACTATAAAACAGCCTCTTTCTATTGTATCATCTGGTATATCTAAATGTGTTACAAATACGGCAAACATAAAATAACCTCATTACTATGATAAAATAGTCATCCCATAATCCTTGTGCCCTAAAATATAAACGGTGAATCTGATCAAGTAACAAACGTAAAAATTAAAATTTAAAACTGCATATAATTGTCATGATTATATTTTAAAATCACGATTGCCAGAAAGAATTTTGTTTAGGGTAAGAGAAACACGAACCAGATTTATAGTACAGAGTCATCAACATCAGAGACAGCCACAGGTCGGTACTAAGACATACATACCGACTTGACATCCCATTCCACATTCATCCCAGAGGGTTGGAGGGTGCCCAAGGAATAAATCCACTGGGCTTCTCGTTTATTAATAGCCTTCACCGGATCTCCTCCCTCCATTGCCGGTGTACGAGTTCTATACCACAAAACTTAAGACCAGCTGGATTTTTATTATGAGCTAATTTAAAATGTGCCGACACTCCGTGTGTGTCTACACCTTTTTGATGTTTCTGATATGCTCAGCTACACGGGTTTTCAAATTGCGCAGTGTCCTTCCGACATATTGCTTATCGCAGGGACATTGGAGTAGATATATAACTCCCTTAGATTCGCAAGATAAATTGCCTTTAATTTTCATATTTGTCTGTTTATTAGTGGAATACACTTCAGTGGCAGCGCTGATTTTTTTGTCCTTTCTCGATCTGTTTTTACATCCAGCGCAAAAGCCACACCATGCAAAAGCATCACGTTTGCTACTGGAGGTATTTTTACGTAGACACCCGTGTACAATTTTATCCTTAATATTCGGTGCTTTTTGTATATAAACAGAGGTTTCTGAGGGATCACTTTGCCAATCACTGAATCGTTAGTAAGAACTCTCCAGTTTTTTTGTATAATATTTCTTAAATTAGGGCACAAACTAGAAAAAGTGGTAATGAAAGCAAATTTAAATTTATCTGAATCCTGACCATTTTTTTAATGGTTCTACTATTAGGGCTGACATCTTTTAAAATTTGTTCTTTTTGTGCACATAAAAACGAATCTTTATAACCTTTTTCCCGAAATTTTGTAACTAAAACCTCACTTTGTTGATGAAAATCTGCGATCTTCGTGCAATTCCTCTTCATTCTTTGAAACTGACCCTTTGGAATGTTGTTGATCCACGGTGTGTGGTGGTAACTATTCACATCTATAAAACCATTCCTATCTGTCGGTTTGAAATAAGTGTGTGTCACTATATTACCCTCTTCTATCATAATTTCAAGATCAAGAAAATTGACAGATGTTTTACTGACACTTTCTGTAAATACAATGTTCCATTCATTCTGATTAATGTATGACAGAAATTTGGTAAGGGAAGTATCTGTGCCTTGCCATAGGAAGAGGCAGTCGTCGATATATCTCTTCCATATTAATAGCCTGCCTTCACTCCCAGTATTGGAAAGGATCAGATTAATAAATTGATGTTCCCAGAAACCCATAAAAATATTTGCGAAACTTGGTGCGAACTTCGCGCCCATAGCAACGCCTGACGTCTGTAAATAGAAGCAATCACTAAACCAAAAATAATTATGTGTAAGGCAATAATCAATGCACTCTAAAATAAATTTTTTATGTTTGTCCGATAATGAATCATCTTGGCCCATAAAAAAAGTAACCGCATTCATTCCCTTTTCTTTTGGAATGATAGTATACAACGATGTAACATCTACTGTTACCAAAAAGGTATCTGGTGACAGGGAGTTTAAAGAATTCAAAATGGAGATAACATGTCCAGTGTCCTTCAAATATGACGGAGTGGAGACTGCATATTTTTGAAGAAAGATATCAACGTACTCAGAGACCCTGCTCGTAATAGAGTCTAAGCCCGATACAATCGGTCTTCCTGGTGGATTAACAGGGTTTTTATGCACCTTGGAGAGATAATATATAATCGGAGTTCTGGGATATGTGTTATTTAGGTACTGAAATTCTTTCTTATTTAAAACTCCTTCTGCAAAACCCTTGTCTAGTAGACATTTCAGGTCCTTTTTAAAACCTTCCACAGGGTCTGCCTTAAGTTTATGATAGGTATTTGGATCATTCAGTAATCTATTCATCTCATTATCATACGCCTCTTTATCTAAAATCACAATCCCTCCCCTCTTGTCAGCAGGCTTGATTACTATTTCTTTATTCTCTTCAAGCGACTTTAGAGCTTCTCTCTCTGTCTTACTTAAGTTATATTTTAATTTAACGTCTCCACTCTTTTCAAGATCGTTTAGGACACTCCTTTTAAATGCCTCTAGATATTCGTTATTTCTATTGTTAGGATAAAAAGTAGATTTATTGCGTAGGTTAGTATGGGTATTAGAATCTACAGCTGAATTTGTACGAACTGGGTTACTGATCATATATTTATGGATATTTAATTTGCGAATAAAACGGTGCACATCTAAGTACATCTCAAATTTATTGCCTTTATGCGTGGGTGCAAATTTAAGTCCCTTATTGAGGACTTTGTTTTCTTCCTCCGTTGGGCAATATTTACTTAAATTATATATCCCTATGGATTGATTTTCCCTTTCTTGGGATCTGGGCTTATTTTTTCTTTTACCTCCCCTACCACCTCTTGTTCTCTTTTTTTCTTTCGTGGTGTTTCCATTATTACGTTGTCTGTCTCTTTGTTGTTGGATGTTAATAAGCCCTTTATCATCTTGTGTGGAAAATTTTGTTCCTGAACTTTAGTTCCTCCCTCATAGTTAAACGGTCAGTAGAATTTTTTTTATTTTGATCTTCATCATTACCCGTTGGAAATCGCCTTTGATAATACTTATTTCTACGTGGACTATTCTCATAATAAAATATCGGGTTATCATTATCCCATCGGCGGCGCTCATGACTCCTGCTATTATAGTTATTGTAGCTTCTGTAATTATTTCTACCCCTGTTGTCATATCTAGGGTAGGGGTTGTCATTGAATGGAACTCTCTGATAATTTGTATAATATGGTCTGTGGTTTTGGTGTGGTGGGAACCTCTGCTGATAATTATTGGGTCGATACCCTCTCTGGGTGTGATAATTACTACGGTGAGCATGATGATATGTGTTCTCACTACCACTGTAACCAGGTTGTTGAGACCACTGCTGTGGTGAGTGCAATCTAGATGATCCCGCATACCGGTCATCTTTAGTAGCTTCATTTGTAGTTGGGACTGGACTTTTTAGGGTTTCTAACTCATTCTGAGTATTAGTAGTTATCTCCTTTCTCTCTTTCCATTTATATACATGATTATTTTCATAATCATCCAATACTTTTAAATATTTCTTTTGCTTTTCTTTTTCACATCTTGTTCAACTTTTATGACTGCTTTTGGCACTTAATAGACAATTCACCATATTCTGGTAGCTCTTTAAAAGGGGCCAATTTCTCTTTTATATTTTCTATTTCATTACATAACCTGGTAAGTTTCCTTTTCCTTCTATCAATTATGAATCGCATTGCGTTGAAACCGCATGCATTCATAAATTCCTCCCAGTCCCGAAGGTCCTCCTCCTCCGTGGCATTTAGTGGAAGTTGCCATCGGAGTCCTTCTGGGATCTTTTCTTCAACTAAGAACTTCTCTAAAGATATTACATCCCAAATAGTTCTTATTTCTTTGATCATTAGAAACTCAAGGTTAGAAAAAACATTGTCAATATCATTATTACTTTGGGAAATTGATGTGTCGCCAAAACCTCTTGCACATTGAGATGCATATTTGCCCGAAAATCAAATATATCCATGGATCGTAGGGGACTTATCAACAGACCTACAGCACACAAATATACAAATTTTAGTTGAAAAGTCCACTAAATAGCAGCAGCACAGTTCCGCAGGAATAGGTCAGCTTCCTATGGATATAGTTCACAAAATAGGGGATGGAACGAGCGCTTGCAAACGATCCTAGTTCTTGTATAACGGTGTTGTCCACATCTACGTGTTAATACAGCATCCACCTCCGCGTCACAAGTCTGAGCGTCCTAATATCCTCACACTTCACAGATCGGTTCCTTCAATAAGCACCTTTACAGACGAAAAAACACCATAGCGTAGAACCATAGGGATAAAACAAACATCCGATAATATGCTCACATAAAATGCCTGACCCGGGTTTCGCCTGCGTTTCGTCTGGGGCTGAAGGCGAGTGTTAACAAACGCCCGTCTTTTTAATATGACATCAATCAACTTGAATGCACGTAATTTCCGTTTGGCAAATACACCGATGTCAATAAAACTATAAAACAGCCTCTTTCTATTGTATCATTCATGGTATATCTAAATGTGTTACAAATACGGCAAACATAAAATAACCTCATTACTATGATAAAATAGTCATCCCATAATCCTTGTGCCCTAAAATATAAACGGTGAATCTGATCAAGTAACAAACGTAAAAATTAAAATTTAAAACTGCATATAATTGTCATGATTATATTTTAATATCACGATTGCCAGAAAGAATTTTGTTTAGGGTAAGAGAAACACGAACCAGATTTATAGTACAGAGTCATCAACATCAGAGACAGCCACAGGTCGGTACTAAGACATACATACCGACTTGACATCCCATTCCACATTCATGGAAGAGATATATCGACGACTGCCTCTTCCTATGGCAAGGCTCAGATACTTCCCTTACCAAATTTCTGTCATACATTAATCAGAATGAATGGAACATTGTATTTACAGAAAGTGTCAGTAAAACATCTGTCAATTTTCTTGATCTTGAAATTATGATAGAAGAGGGTAATATAGTGACACGCACTTATTTCAAACCGACAGATAGGAATGGTTTTATAGATGTGAATAGTTACCACCACACACCGTGGATCAACAACATTCCAAAGGGTCAGTTTCAAAGAATGAAGAGGAATTGCACGAAGATCGCAGATTTTCATCAACAAAGTGAGGTTTTAGTTACAAAATTTCGGGAAAAAGGTTATAAAGATTCGTTTTTATGTGCACAAAAAGAACAAATTTTAAAAGATGTCAGCCCTAATAGTAGAACCATTAAAAAAATGGTCAGGATTCAGATAAATTTAAATTTGCTTTCATTACCACTTTTTCTAGTTTGTGCCCTAATTTAAGAAATATTATACAAAAAAACTGGAGAGTTCTTACTAACGATTCAGTGATTGGCAAAGTGATCCCTCAGAAACCTCTGTTTATATACAAAAAGCACCGAATATTAAGGATAAAATTGTACACGGGTGTCTACGTAAAAATACCTCCAGTAGCAAACGTGATGCTTTTGCATGGTGTGGCTTTGCGCTGGATGTAAAAACAGATCGAGAAAGGACAAAAATCAGCGCTGCCACTGAAGTGTATTCCACTAATAAACAGACAAATATGAAAATTAAAGGCAATTTATCTTGCGAATCTAAGGGAGTTATATATCTACTCCAATGTCCCTGCGATAAGCAATATGTCGGAAGGACACTGCGCAATTTGAAAACCCGTGTAGCTGAGCATATCAGAAACATCAAAAGGTGTAGACACACACGGAGTGTCGGCACATTTTAAATTAGCTCATAATAAAAATCCAGCTGGTCTTAAGTTTTGTGGTATAGAACTCGTACACCGGCAATGGAGGGAGGAGATCCGGTGAAGGCTATTAATAAACGAGAAGCCCAGTGGATTTATTCCTTGGGCACCCTCCAACCCTCTGGGATGAATGTGGAATGGGATGTCAAGTCGGTATGTATGTCTTAGTACCGACCTGTGGCTGTCTCTGATGTTGATGACTCTGTACTATAAATCTGGTTCGTGTTTCTCTTACCCTAAACAAAATTCTTTCTGGCAATCGTGATTTTAAAATATAATCATGACAATTATATGCAGTTTTAAATTTTAATTTTACGTTTGTTACTTGATCAGATTCACCGTTTATATTTTAGGGCACAAGGATTATGGGATGACTATTTTATCATAGTAATGAGGTTATTTTATGTTTGCCGTATTTGTAACACATTTAGATATACCATGAATGATACAATAGAAAGAGGCTGTTTTACAGTTTTATTGACATCGGTGTATTTGCCATACGGAAATTACGTGCATTCAAGTTGATTGATGTCATATTAAAAAGACGGGGGTTTGTTAACACTCGCCTTCAGCCCCAGACGAAGCGCAGACGAAACCCGGGTCGGGCATTTTATGTGTGCATATTATCGGATGTTTGTGAGTATAATAAATTTCTATACTTATTTTATCCCTATGGTTCTACGCTATGGTGTTTTTTCGTCTGTAAAGGTGCTTATTGAAGGAATCGATCTGTGAAGTGTGAGGATATTAGGACGCTCAGACTTGTGACGCGGAGGTGGATGCTGTATTAACACGTAGATGTGGACAACACCGTTATACAAGAACTAGGATCGTTTGCAAGTGCTCGTTCCATCCCCTATTTTGTGAACTATATCCATAGAAAGCTGACCTATTCCTGTGGAACTGTGCTGCTGCTATTTAGTGGACTTTTCAACTAAAATTTGTATATTTGGATACCCCTGGAAGTCTGGGGGAGCCGCCTCTCTCCTATGACCATAGCACGGTATGAATGCCAATAATGTGGCCACTTGGAATTGGCGACTGCTCTCACGAAGTGGGGCGGTTGCCCACCCGTAAGTGACCTGACTGACTGGTACTGATTAGGGAGTCCAGCCCACACCTTATACACAGTAGGGTCCTCTTGTATGACTAACGTATCGGACACTCTGACACCTTAGGGGTGTTTACCCCGTATTTAGCTCAATGAGTGGCATGCCATTGTTGGTACAATTGAAATCCCTGTTAGACATATATGGTGCTTTGCTCTTCCATAAGCCTTATATTGCACCTGCCTAACAATATCAGGCCAAGATTAGAATTCTTTTGATGCCAGCACATACTTAACCTACAGCCTTTGACACTGCCACCTTTATTGGGAAACATACTTGAATGTAACTGACAAAAATCGCAGATCCATGACTATTACCATGACATCCACTTTGCCAGCAGAATACCTAGTCAGCACTCCTACATGCTTACAACTACCGATGGGCGTGTGCGCAGAGCCTATGGAGAGAGACGGACTCATCATGACCCTCTGAACTTAATGAGCCTGCGCGTACTGTGATTAGTGCACGTGCGCATAGATCAGGACAGGACGCATCAGACAGAGCCGGATGGACTATACCCATATAGCTCTATGCGCTTGCGCAGACTGACGCCATCGCACATGCGCAATGTTTGGGACAGGACGCGCTCGATTCAAAGTACAAGCACCGTGATTCCCGCGTTAGCGAACGTGCGCCTGCATATTAGGAGGACTAAGAAGATAAATTTACGACCTAACTACCTACCCTGCAGGAATGTATCCCAAGGCAACACCCACCAGGACACTAGAGTGTAAGTGGATGTGAGACACTTTGCTATAATTATATAGTAGCAATCTGATATGATATGCAAATGTGATTTGTTAATAGGGCCCTCCCATAAGGAGGGTTTAAATACTTTGAGATTGCACATTGTCATTTGCTTGATAAAGACCGCACTGGTCGAAATGTCGCATTTGTATTTGATGCCTGAATAAAAGAACACTTAAAGGATACCAAGGTGTGCTGCGGTTCTACATTTCTTCAGAGTCGACTATTGAGAGGGACGCTACGGACTGGCGTTCATCACCGCCTGCACCCCCACCATTGAAGGTTTGAAGTCCGAGTGCTGCTGCATCCTTGATTGTGCCACTTTAAAAATACCCTGGGCCATCGCATGTGTTATGCTTTTTCATACTCCAAAGCTTCCAAAAATTGTCCCTTATCTGAGGCAGATGGTGTTTGAACACACAAAACTTAATGTTTTTTTGTTTTTTTTTATGGATTGTGGAAGGACCAAGCGGGCAAAAATTATGCCTTGATGGGGTCGGAATGCCTACCCACCATACAGAAGCTGTAGAAACAATCAGGGCAGGCAACATGATGGTAGACAGGCAGGCAGACAACAACAGTCAGCAAGGCTAGATCTATTCAACAGCCTCAGCCGGAAAAGTATAAAATCCTCCCGGATCCGGGCTTAGTTCATTTTGACAAAAGTGATGTTTAGGACACTGTCAAAGGACAACTTGGTCCGTTTGGGTGTCATCATGCCCCCATGCAGCGCTGAAAGCCCTCAGAGATGACAAGACAGAAGACAGAAAGCATCCTGTGTCAGTTCAAGACACTGTTCCAGTCTGCCTGCCCAGAAGTCCCTGTGGTTAGGGAATAGGGTATGCACCGAAGACAGGACAGAGTGTCATGTGCTGCTGATGAGTGTCCAGACAACAGGCCAGGCTTCCTGGTGCATGAAGCACCAGCCAATCCGAGGTGGCCCTGACAAGTCCGGTGCACTGAGGTCATCAGTCATGTGACAAAGGACATGTGACATGACCAGGAAGTGCAGCCTATTTGAACAGGCAGCCTGCTGGCCTTAGGTTGCATCTGACTGGTGTCTTCTGAGATGCCTCATTAGTTTCTTCATCCTATTCTGACTCGCTTGGCATTCTGACCCTGCTTGGACCTGCTTTGACCTCTGATTCTTGTCTGATGATTTGATTACTGATGCACCCTCCTGATCTGCTCGGTGAAAGCGGTGGCAAGCTGTGCACATAATGTTTCCTGGATATATTGTAATTTGCATTTTGCTTTGATAGTCTAAATGGTCTAAAAGCATTGGTACTCAGTAATCATTAGACTTTTGGATGCGAATGCTGCGCCTGTCAGTGTGAAAGCAAGCATATATAGCTCGCCATTCTGGCCAGCACGTCCAAGGAGCCAGCTTTTTCTGGCTCTGCCCCCACTGAGATGAATGGGTGTCATGTCACTGTCATCATCCTCCACCTCCAATTCCTTCTCCTCCAGTGGCAGCTCCTCATCCTCCTCCTCCATAGGAGTTTCTCCTTGTGGGTCCTTAACAGCTACTGGATGTACAGCAAGATACATTAGCCACCCAATTGTTACCGGACAGAAGTAAATGGCAAATTGTTGACTCACGATACGTGAAGCCATATGTATCACCGAACAATTGGACCACAATTTTCAGCGAATGAAAATCGAAAAAACTTTATTAACAATGATAAATACATATATGAAAAAAAAAGGCAGCACAAAGGTGGAACACAAAGATGAGGAACAGGAACGAGGGGGAGGGGGGCTGGTAGGTCAGCACACCAAAAGACAGGGAGAGAAAAGAATTGCTAATAGAACAAAAATGAATAAATGAAACTCCAAGGCTCCAATAAACAATAAACCCCGGGCAAATATTGCAGCAAAGGTAAATGTAGGAGCAAAAACTTGGAGTTTGGAGAAAGGTAAGTAGTCATACCCTGGATGGTGTGTCGATCTCTCAGCCGTCTCCTGACCAAACGCCGTTTCACCAGAGACCAGGCTTCTTCCGGGGATATAACATTGAGAAAAGATACCCCTAATATAGTGCCCTCACAGGTGTATAGTATAATAATTAAAAGACCTGGTGACTCCCATACCAATAGGGATGGAGTGCCGGACATGTCCAGCCAATCATCGGTATAAAAGAGAGGAACGGGGGCGGGGCAGATCTGATGTAGCGGTCATGTGACAAAGCACCTGACCGCATCATCAGAGACACAACCCAGCAACCGCCTCTGCCGCCCAGCAACATAGAAAAGAAATGCCGGGGGCGAGACAGCTATGACACAGCAGCTCAAACTCGCTTGAATTATCTTCATCTGGAATCAGACATGTGGATCACCTCTTGCGATGTTGAATCGCTCTGCACCAGCATTCACCACAAAGATGACTTGGAGACAGTTTGGTTCTTCCTGTCTATGACTGACTTGGATGATGATTTGAGTGAGTTTGTCCTGGAACTCCTCGAGTTCGCCTTAACCCACAATGTTTTCCTCTTCAGGGATGTCTTCTACCTACAGCTCTGGGGAACAGCTATGGGGCCAGCCTGTGCACCGTCCTACGCTAATCTATTCCTGGGGCTGTGGGAGAGGGAGGTATTCCTCGCGGAGGTGTTTCGGGACAAGCAGGATCCAGATGTGCGCCTGCTACATTGATGACATCTTCGTCGTGTGGTAGGGCCCACAGTCTGGATTCATTGAACTGGTGGGGCTACTAAATTTCAATAACCGGAACATCAACATCATTTGACATCCAGGATTGATAAAACTCATCTTGATTTTCTAGATGTACAGCAAAAAATGTATGTAATTTTAGCATTTGGTTCTTTAAAAAGTCCTTGTAAGATTTCATTCTGAACACAATTACAAATGTACACTAAATTCCCTTAAACCCTTTACAGCATTGGGGGTTGAATAATTTTGAACACAACTGTATATCACATTACGTGGTGGTAACTGGAAAAAGATTTTGGCACAAAAAGAAGCACGTTGGATTCACGAGTTGGATTGTATGACACCCAGGGGTTTTACTGAGGATATGTCCTTTGCCCCATTTCTCTAGCTGATACCAGGTGCCTAAATTGATAAATTTGAGTTCTCTTGAGATGCCCCTGCGCATCCCAGGTCCCTTTGTTTTTAATCTCTTTCCCTCATTCCCCTGTTTGTAATGTGTTGTGTCCTTTCTATTATTTAGTATTTTAGTATTACCTGTGACATCCTTTGGAGTAATGGACCTTATCATTGGAGATGCTGCTGTAGATTGCTTTTTGCAATTTCTAGCGACTCTATGGACCCATTAATACTCGGATCCTTTCTTATTTCCTGTTTTCTTTTTTGTCTGCCGTAATATACACCTCTATCTTTTTGTTTGATCATTGATTAACTTGATTTATTTTTGTTTTATATAGTATTGCTCACTTGGCACTGTTCACCTCCGCCCCCCTCCCTTCCACCCACTTCCCACCACCTCCGCACTTGCCTCACTTCTATCCTCCAGTCCCCCTCTTCTCCTCCATTTCACATTTATGTTACAACTAATATGTTTTGTACACATATATATACTCATACCATGTTTTAATATGCACTGATGTTTTTTATCATGTCGATATTTTGGTTCATGTTTATGTCATAATGGCTGCCTTTTTATACATGAGATTGCACTTGTGCACTTTATTAATATTGTCTTGATGCTGTGATGTAGTACTGCAATTCCCATTGTCTTATAACTGTACTTTGTTCTCGTGATTTTGTGATATTGCACTTTAACTAGTATTGTTCTTATACACTATATTATTGTATGTATTTAATGGGCTCTTGCTGGGGCCATCACCTGCTATATTATTGCATTTGTTGGATTTGAGTACATCTCCTATCTGTGAAACACTTTTACTTAAATTTTTATCAGGGTGGTATTCAATTTCTCAATTTGATGCCTATGATGGATATTTTCTCCTGGAAGGACCTCTGACACTGCGGTCAGGTGCTTTGTCACATGACCGCTACGTCAGACCCGCTGTTCCTCTCCAAGTGTAATTCTGTCCGTAAAAGTGTATATTACACTGCAGGGTGCAAAAGCAGAGCAGCCGTTGCCAAGACAGTTCGCCTGCTACTGGCCACCGCCACAAGGGGCCGAGCACACTAAAGGCAGCTTCAAGGAGTTCCCTGGCATGGCACTTCTTCACACAATGTGCTGACGACAAGTGGTTTGCACGCTGTGCCTTAATAGCCTGAAGTGAGGCATTAATGTTCTGAACCTTAGTACAACCTGCATGACCAGGCATCTACATGCGAGACACAGGTTGCAGTGGAGTAAGCACCTTCAAAACCAAGAAAGGGCTCATGCCCCTCCTGCTTCCTATTCTGCTGCTGCCTCGGCCTCTTCCTCCGCCTCTGGAGGAACGTTGGCACCTGCCGCCCAGCAAACAGAGGTTGTGCCACCAACACCACCACCCCCGTAACCAAGCATCTCCACCATGTCAAACGGAAGCGTTCAGCTCTCCATCTCACAAACCTTGGAAAGAAAGTGTAAATTCCCACCTAGCTACCCTCGATCCCTGGCCCTGAATGCCAGCATTTCCAAACTACTGGCCTTTGAAATGCTGTCATTCAGGCTGCTGGTGATGGACAGCTTCAAACAGCTCATGTCCCTTGCTGTCCCACAGTACGTCGTTCCCAGCCGCCACTACTTCTCCAGGAGAACCGTGGCTTCACTGCTCAAGCAAGTATCGTATAAAATCAAGTGTGCACTGCGCAACGCGATCTGTGGCAAGGTCCACCTAACCACAGATACGTGGACCAGTAAGCACGGCCAGGGAAGCTATATCTCCCAAACTTGACACTGGGTAAATGTAGTGGCGCTGCTGGGCCCCAGGCGGAGTGTTGTTTGGCGCACATCCTTCCGCCGCCAAGGATCGCAGGGCATCATTCTTTGCCTCCTGTTGCCTCCTCCTCCTACTTGGCTTCCTGCTCCTCTTCTAACACCTCCTCATCCAGTCAGCGACAGTCCTTCAACACCAACTTCAGCACAGCCAGGGGTAAACTTCAGCAGGCCTTTCTGAAACTGATGTGTTTGGGGGACAGGCCCCACATCGCGCAGGAGTTGTGGTGGGGTATAGAGCAACAGACCGATGAGTGGTTGCTGTCGGTGAGCCCCAAGCCTGGCCTGGTGGTGTGCGATAATGGGTGAAATCTTGTTGCAGCTCTGGGACTAGCCGGTTTGATGTACATCCCTTGCCTGGCGCATGTGCTGAATTTGGTGGTGCAGAAATTCATTCACAACTACCCCATGTCAGAGCTGCTGCATAAAGTGTGGGCCGTCTGTGCACGCTTCCGGCGTTCTCATCCTGCCGCTGCTCGTCTGTCTGTGCTACAGCGTAACGTCGGCCTTCCCGCTCACCGCCTTATATGCGACGTGCCCACCAGGTGGAATTCCACCTTGCACATGCTGGAGAGGCCATAGTGGAGTTTCAGCTGCAGCACAAACGGGTGAGTCGAACTGCGGAACAGCACAACTTCACCACCAATGACTGGGCCTCAATGCGAGACCTGTGTGCCCTGTTGCGCTGTTTCGAGTTCTCCACCAACATGGCCAGTGGCGATGACGCCGTTATCAGCGTTACAATACCACTTCTATGTCTCCTTGAGAAAACACTTAGGGCAATGATGGAAGAGTATGTGGCCCAGGAGGAGGATAAGGAAAAGGGGTCATTTCTAACACTTAGGAAAGTGCGTAAGTACAAGCGCACGCTGGTAGACGCGCTCCTGAGATCATTCCTAACTGACACGGGGAGACAAGTGGAAGCACAAGGCGAAAGCAGAGGAAGAGCAAGAGGTCGCTAACACAGCTGTGTCATGCCCAGCTCCTTTGAAGGCAGGGTTAGCATGGCTGAGATGTGGAAAAGTTTTGTCACCGCGCCACAGCTAACTGCACCACCAGCTGATACGGAACATGTTAGCAGGAGGCAGCATTTCAACAACATGGTGGAACAGTACACGTGCACACGCCTCCACGTACAGACTGATGTTTCGGCCCCATTCAACTTCTGGGTCTCCAAATTGTCCACATGGCCAGAGCTAGCCCTTTATGCCTTGAAGGTGCTGGTCTGCCCAGCGGCCAGTGTATTGTCTGAACTTGTATTTAGCACGGCAGGGTGCGTCATTGCAGACAAACGCAGCCACTTGTCCATAGTCAATGTGGACCAGCTGACGTTCATAAAAATGAACCAGGCATGGATACCACAGGACCTGTGCATACCTTGTGCTGAATAGACATTTATAACTGCCTCGCCCTCAACCATACATTCTTGTACTCCAGGGCACTTCTTTATTGAATCCTCTTTTTTAATTATACCATTATTTTGGGGGCAACCCCAAGTTGAATGAACCTCTCCTCTGTCTGGGTGCCATGGGCCTACATTTCAGATAATCACCTGTTGCTTTGGTGGGTGACATTATCCTCTTTATACTGTCAAATGACCTCTACATTGTCTGGTTGTCAGGGGCCTATATTTTGTTTAATTGCCTGCTGTATTGTTGGGAGACATTAACCTCTTTTTACTGTTCAATGACTGCCCCATTGTCTGGTTGTCAGGGGCTTATATTTCGTTTAATCGCTTGCTGCATTGGTGGGAGACATTAAACTCTTTATACTGTCAAATGACCTCCCCATTGTCTGGTTGTCAGGGACCTATATTTTGTTTCATCGCCTGCTGTATTGATCGGAGACATTAACCTCTTTTTACTGTCAAATGACCTCTCCTCTGTCTGGGTGTCAGGGGCCTACATAAATGATAATGGCCTCTTTCATTGCAGGCTGACCTGAGGCCTGTGTTGCTGCTACGGGACCGCTCTCCTCTTTGCGGGTGCCATGGTCCTGAAATAGTAAATGAGGCCTGTGGCACTACTGGGTGAAATAAATCCTGTTTTGGCATGATTGTAACTCTTCTCTTTGCGGGCGCCATGGGTCTGAATCTGTGAATGAGGCCTGTGGCATTGCTGGGTGAAATCAATACTGTCTTGGCGTGATTGTAACTCTCCTCTTTGTGGGTCCCGTGGGCCTGAATGTTTGAATGAGGCCTGTGGCCCTGCAGGCAGACATGATTCCTTCTTGGCTGTAATGACAACTTCAACTCCCATGTATGGTTGCCATTGGCCTGAGTCTGTGAGTGAGGCCTGTGACACTGCTGGCAGACATGAATCCTTCTTGGCTGTGATGTGAACTTCAACTCCCATGTATGGTTGCCATGGCCTCGAGTCTGTAAATGAGGCCTGTGGCACTGCAGCAGACATGAATCCTTTATGGCTGTGATGAGAACTTCAACTCCCATAGCATTCCCACTGGACGCCACCCCAACCTCCTATTCCACCTCCTCCTCCAAGTTGCCAATTGATATTAGTTAATTTTTATTTCTTTTATTTTAAGTCATTTCCCTATCCACATTTGTTTATAGGGGATTTACCTACTATTTTAAAGCCTTTTTAGTGCCCAAAAGTTCAGGTCCCATTAACTTCAATGGGGTTCGGGGTCAAGTTCGGGTTGAGTTCGGAACCCGAAAATTTTTGTTAAGTTCGGCCGAACTTCTCGAACCCGAACATCCAGGTGTCCGCTCAACTCTAGCCCTGTCCTCTATAGATTATATACTGATGACAGGACAGGGTCTAATAACTGTATAATACACTGACACATTATACACATCATGTCCTCTATAGATTATATACTGATGACAGGACAGGGTGTAATACTGTATAATACATTGACACATTGACACATTACCTCTACAGACAGCAACCCAGTGCATTGTGGGCGCAGTCCTTTGTTCATCTGCCATTAAGCCTCGGCTGTGCTGGAGGGTGATGCAGCGTTTTGTTGGCGCCATCTATCCCCGGAGGCGTAGGAATCCGGAACATTTGAGGGGCTTTGGTGATGTGTGCTGAGGCAGCGGTAACCATAATCCCCCGTGGAGGCAACTGACAGCAGCACATACAGCGGACACGTCACATCTTCTAATGAGGGGGGAGGGTGGATTATGGTATGGGTAGGGCCGATTGTGGTATGGGTAGGGCTCTGGTCAGACTGTTTGTGAGAGATGCAGAGATGAACCACAGGACCTTGGCCTTCCGGACACAGGAGTCTTAAGAAGTGCAGGTATGGGCGGTGTGTGGAGCGCTGTGTCCGCTCATGCCCAGTATAAAAAACTTGTGACACACATGGACACAGCGCACCCACACAGGGCTTTTATTATTATAGATACAGATAGTTAGTGGGAGATAGTGTAGGTTAGATTTTGATACAGTGTTCCAGTGCAGGGTGTCAGGTAGTGCTAAGTTCTGCTGTCCATACATACATGCTAGATACATAGTGCTGTATGTATGTATACTACATACATATATACATAGTGTTGTGATGTCATAAGTACACAACAATTGTGCACCAATCAGTAATATGTAGTCAGACCTGCTAAAAAGTGAAGTTGGCCCTATTGCGCAAAAATATGCGCATCATTAATTGCCGATTTTCGCAATCGCAAATATAGCAGAGCACTCTATCTGCATATAAAGCTATTGTAATGTTCTGCCATGCCAACCATTTTTCCAGTCTCAGGAAACTTCTAGCAGCTTGTCTCAGGAAACTTCTAGCAGCTTGAAACATGTACTTATACTGACCCACACATGTACTGCACGCGCATTACGCGCATACTACATTGCAGATTTTCGCAATCAAGAAAATAACCGCAAATTTGCGAATACATGATGAATATTCTACAAAATATTCACGAAATATCGGGAATTCGAATGTTGCCCCTGCCGCTCATCACTACATGTGAGTGAATACCTGTGCTGATACTACCCAAAGTATTGCTCTGGGAGGACAAAGCCTAGACCTGGGTCTTTTTTTGGAAAGCTTCCGTATTCCAGATATTTGGCCTAAAAATTACCAGACTGCAAGCAATGACGTTCATATACTTTATTAGTTTACATGATAAAATGTGAACAAAAGGAGATTTTGCAAAAAATGCAACATCATTGGAGGAAGAGGGACATAGACAGGACTGATGGTATGCATATATGTAACCAAGAGATTTATGCAGATAAAAGGGTGATCATAAAGTGCAAAATGCAAAAAAATCACACGCCTAATACAATGATCTGCATGCAGTTGTACAAAATCAAATATAAGTTAAAAAAAAGCCATTATTACCCATACTGCGTCCCACACTCTTTATTTTAACTATATTTGATTTTGTACAACCGATTTCAGATCATTGTATTAGGATTGCGTTTTTTTTTTTTTTGTATTTTTCACTTAAGTCTTGTGATTAATATACATGTAACAAATCAATTTGTACTGGTTTTCTACAAAAGAGAAATCTTTTGTTTCATCCCATTTTGGGTTGCAGCCTGCAGGCCAAGTATTCCTGGAAGAAACATATTACAGAATATTCCCAGCAGAGAAATGAACACTTAAGAAACTTGGAATGGATGGGAACACTATCACTATTTGATTATGCCAGCATTTGTTCAATTAAAAGAATGGAGAATGTTTCCAGTGGGGTATTTTATATTAGGTGCAGCAGCTGTTATATACTTTTATACCCTCACAGTTTCAGTCTAATAGACTTGTTACTCTAGAAGATGGCCAAAAGAGCTTTGGATTTAGGGCTCATTTGTTTTCACTGAAAAAAGGATGAAACAAGCCACCTATTTGTCTGCTTGAAATGGACTGCACCAGAATAGTCAAAGGTATTTAAATTAATACAGGCAAATAGGTGTGCAATGGTTCATCATACACCATGTTATGTAAATCAAGAACCAAGTTAGATTTTGGCATCTCCATGTACAATACAAACATTGCTTGCAGTAACCCTATAGAATAGGGTTACTGCAAAATGTTGATTGTTATAATGTTACATTGCTAAAGTTAAATATTTTTGTTTAATGTGTTTGTGTACCTAATAGCACTGTATAGCTAGGTCAGGGTTAAACACCTTGACTCAGCCCCTTTCAGGTTGCCAGAACATGGACCTGGGTCAACCCCTAGTTAGAGGGAGTTCCAGTCTAGCTTTGCTCCAAAGAGGAACTATGTTGTATGAGTTTCTAAGAGTTAGGCCATGAATTTTAGACAAATATCATCCCTGAGACTACACCTAATACACCAAGTATTCTACTACCAAAAGGGCTCCAGAGAGAGAAAAGAAATTAGAAAGTCAAGAATCTGCAAGGCCGTTCTTTGGATTCAGACAGCAAGGTATTGTGCACATTTAGAGCAGATAGAACTTTTGTTGCTGTAAGAGACAACATTGCTAACACACCCTTCCACATTTGAGATTGTTGACCAGTCATGTCTTAAATCTGTACCACTCAGTAGGGAATTACAGAACCCATACCAAAAACCTCAATTGCATGCCTAAGGTTCTGCAGAGAGACTTTAGAAAGATAGAGAGACGGAGTATCACAACCCCCATCATTGGTGCTATCCATCAATACATTGCTATCGAGGAAGATAATTGCACTGTGTTCTGCTTGGAATTATGCCTTGATACTGTTGGATGTACTATCTTCTATCCTGCACTTAAGTAAAGAGAGACTTTATTATTTATTACCACTGGCCTGCTCACGGACTCCATGACCATTCGCTGGTCATTTTACCTGCCTCCACACTCCTCCCTTTACCCTGCCAAAACAAGTAACACCAAGGGCACCCCAACTACCACCAGGCAGGACCTTCAATGCTAGGGTGTGGTCCAAGGGACAAAAGGGTGCACCCTCTTACAACCACACAGCCAAAGGGAGTTTTGATATGAGAATTGCTGCTGTGTTTGTTGTGCACAACCACAGTATGATTACCAGATCCTTTACCACTCACATCCTCAGCTCACTCCTCCTGGTCTTGCTGCAGATGCTTTACTTGAAGAAAGTTATTTAAACAGCAAGCATATATTACTAATCATATATTCAGGAATTGCTGTTTATACAGTTCCCAGAGATGGAGGAAGTTTTGAAAAATTCAATTCGGCCGATTAGCCGAACTTCAACAAGAAATTTGATTTGTGGCGAATTAATTTGTCACAAATTGCGATAAACCAGGTATACCCAGACCACTCTGCCTAATCATATTCATCTCACTTGGTGGCCCAATCTCAGTGTGAAGGCTTGGAACTTAAACTGCAGGGAGAGTGCAGGGAGAGTGTATCGCCGTGTGCATTACATTCTACTGCATCCACATTCATAGTTAATCGATTCTGTAGGTACTGTACCATCCATCAGTATTGCATGTGTAATTTATCGCCATCTACATCACTGTGCAGTGCACGCGATTCATAGCTAATCCCTTTTGTGGCCGTGCCAGCAGTGTTAGGCCCAAGCCATATGGGCCCCTTGCGTAATGAAAGCTGGATTGGAATATTGCAGCACTCACAGTCTTCAATCAAAATCCATGTTTATTCACCAACAGAACACGCTTGAGAAGACTCTGTTCAGTCGAAACGTCACATGTTCTGGTGGTGAATAAACATGGATTTTGACTGAAAACAGTGAGAACTGCAGTATTCCGTTCCAGCTTTCTGTTAACCTAAAAAAAAAGTATACAACACCCTTCAGTAAAGCAAAAAAAAAAAAAAAACTGTGTGCATTCCTACAGTGCAATGGCTCCTTAATGGAACAAAATAAAGAAATGGAGACAGCACCAATAAAGTAATGGAGAAAACCAATGCATGTTATGACAGTCCAAACATATGCGTTTTTATAACTTTGTTTAGATGTAGATTCACTATGCTCAGTATTACAGGTCACTGTTGCTGTCAGGTCTAATTTATCATTGTGGACTTAACCTTTCAGTGTCCCAAGATTCAAGTAGTGGTCCCATTGTTGTTTATTTTTCCATTCCTCTGATTTATCAGAAGAACAGAAAACTGAAAACAATGAAACCTTTATTTTGAACATCCAAAAAGACTCTTTTAGACTGTCAGTATTTTATCAGCAATTCTAAGCCAAAACCAGGAGTGGGTCCAAACCTGAAATAAAATGTAACAAAAGTGTTTGCATCTTTTCTGTTTTGGACCCACTCCACCTTTTTCACCACTGAGGAAGGAGGAGGACCTCCGAAACGTGTATGGTTGGGCAGCATTGGGCGAACTATTTTATGTGGATCCTCTGATGGTATTGTGGACTTATTGATTCCTGCATATCTATACGGATATTATCATTATCCAGTTAAGGATTTAAAGGTTCCACAAAATTCCTTATACAAGGTGGACTTTAGGACCTGGTCTCCACTCAGAGAACACTTCACCTGATCATATGACATGTCATGTGGGACGCTGCATGTTACTGTGTCTGAAGTATTACAGGGAAGTGGATGCCATTCAAAACTACTTGTGGAGACCCAGCCGCCATTTGCAACATTTACTACTGGAGCGGTAACGTGTTCCTTCTGCACACTAGTGCCACTATTATTCTATCTAACTCTTTTATATTGTGGGACTTTAGGATATTCTCCAAGTGAGACTTTAGGGGTTATTGGACCTCAGTAAACACCATTACATCAACTCACGTCCACTGAGGAGATCTCATTGCCGCTTAGTTGTGTATTTTATGTTGTTGTTTTTACTCTGCTACTTTTGTGTATGTTATATCCTTATTTTTACGCCATCCATTTATAACATTTACAGCATGGGGTTCATCATTATACCCCAGTATGTTTTAGATTTTCTGCTACTTTATTAAAGCACTCATAATTTTCAGTCTGTGTTTTCCTTTCATCCTGTCCTGATATTGAGTGTCCACTCTGTCATTTATTCATACACGCACTTCTTTGTTTTTTCTTGGACTTTTTGCGAGGTGGCCATTCAGAGTGAGAGCATCTTTTCCATGAGATCCTGATTAATTGAGCCACTTGACACATTACTCTATTCATTTGTTTCGTGACCACTCCAGCTTTTGGCTTACAAATACTGATCAAATACTAATGCAAAATGCTGACTGTGTGAAAGAGTCCCTATGCTCAATTTGCATCCATTTTGTCCATTTACATCTGTAATCAGTTTTTTAATGGCTTCTTTCACACGATAATCATTTGGTAAGTATTTTGCACCAGTATTTGATTAATATTTGTAAGCCAAAATCAGGAGTAGGTCCATAACAGAAATAAAATGTAATGGAAATATTTGCAGTGTGTTTTGAACCCACTCCTGCTTTTGGCTTACATAAAATAATCAAATACTGACCATGTGAAAGAGGACTAATGGATGCGTAAAATACAGGATCCTTTTTTTCCTGTTCTGACAGATCAGAAGATGGGAAATTAAATGGTGACAATAGTAAAAGTGTACAAGTGTCTCAACCAAGATTTTCAGAAGACGATTGGTGCTCACTCCTCAACACTCCAAATGGCTGTGGCAGAAGAAAAAGTTGAATGATAGCTGTAGATGGAGGGCACTCAATAGCTGGCATTAAACGGATATGATTTGGCGCAAATAATTGGCGCAACTATTTATTACTTGAAATATATACACAAATAATTTCTATTGACAAACAAATATACAACAATAGTGTATGGCTACAAAACCAGCAAATAAAGGGAACAATGGGATATATAAAAAGCGAGTCTAATACACGCAACTATAAAATAATGTGCACAATAAAATAAACAGCAGCAGAAATAAACAAATAAAATCTCTGCAATAAATGACTACAGAAAGCCAGGATAAAATCATAAAAGTTCCAGTGGAGTATCACATAGAAGATATTGCCTGTGATAATAGCTCTGGTGTTTATATTTGTAGGGGGATCCACCTATATGAGAGTCACTGGTTTATAGTCACTTTGAATCAGTGTATCCTTGAAGAAATGAACATTCTCTTCATGTATCTTCAATAACAGTAAATGAGGTTGTTATAGAGGATCAATAAACATTGTTCTTAATGGTCCCCTTTCCAGCATCAGGCAAAATGTCTATAAAAGCTTTTGAATAAGAAAAGATGGTACTTTACCAATTGCTTTTGATTCGCCCGTATAGGCTGGCGGCAGGCCAAGTTGGTGAGCTGTCGCGACCTGTGATTCTCAATACTCACTTTAGGTTTTGCCCAGCAAGGACCTGTGTAGCTGTATCACCTGACTCACGCAGAGCTCAAGTGATTGATCAGGTGGTGTGGTGAAGGCGTTCAGTCCAGCCTCCTTTAGCTTGTATTTTGATTCATTGAGGTCGAAATGGAAAGTTCATCAAAGTTCTTTGGAGCTTTCCAAAAGAATTGAAAAATTGCAAAATTGCAATGGTGAAATCACAATGTGCAAATCCCTCACTGTTTGTTATCAGACGCGTTTCGGGGTTAAAAAACACCCCTTCCTCAGTGGCCAAACAGTGAGTGTTCATGATCATCCTTATATATGGTATCCTTACATTAAGCAATGCATGCTAGTATGGTGAGGGATTTGCACCAGCTGTGGAATAAGGTTTTCAATTGAAATCAAAAATGGATGTTCACAATACCAGAGAAGATTTTGAACATAATAAGGCCCCTTTCACACGGGCGAGTTTTCCGCGCGGGTGCAATGCGTGAGGTGGACGCATTGCACCCGCACTGAATCCGGACCCATTCATTTCTATGGGGCTGTGCACATGAGCGGTGATTTTCACGCATCACTTCTGTGATTGGACCATGTGATGTGATGTCATCACAGGTCCTTTAGCTGGTAGCTAAAGCTTGAAGAGAGAAGACAGATCGCCAACTACGTGATCAAGTGGCTAAGGTAATTTAACTTTTTTATTTTTAACCCCTTAATCAACATTATACAAATCATTCTTTATTAAGAATGCTATTATTTTCCCTTAAACCATGTTATAAGGGAAAATAATGAATTTTCCAGAATAGTCTACCCGAAACCGGACTTCAGTGATGAAGTCCGGCTTCAGGTCTGGGTACCAAACATGGCGATTTTCCAACGCGCATGCAAAACGCATTACAAACATTTGCACACGCGCGAAAAAATCGCGCATATTCCCGCAACGCACCCACATCCAATCCGGGCGTCAAACATGACGCCTGTGTGAAAGAGGCACACCTATGTTTTTCGCTGTTATGTTCTCCATATATTTCCCTATATTTCCATAAACCCCTAACTTCTAAAGGGTGTTAGGACAAAAATACATGATAATGTCTGCTGCTGTACATAGAAGAAGAAAAAAAAACGCACTTGCGTTTTTCATGCATTTTTTCAGTTTTTCATGTTTTTTCCATTTTTCATGCGTTTTTCATGCTTTTTTGGGAGATTTTATCCAATTAATATTAGTATCAGCGGTACAATTTATTGAGGCAGTGTATGTTCTTAAAATGAGTCTATTCCTAGGTATATCTACATAACTTGCCAATATCTATTTACTTGATTGTGGAAATTGAGGTGACAGCCTATCTGGGACGCAGAGATCTCATCCCAGGCACCCCTATAAAAAAAACAAAAAAAATCTATTTCAGCATTTTGTCCTCTCGGTATTAGAGATGAGCGAACACCTGGATGTTCGGGTTCGAGAGGTTCGGCCGAACTTCCGGAAAATGTCCGGGTTCGTGATCCGAACTCAACCCGAACTTCATCCCGAACCCGAACCCCATAGAAGTCAATGGGGACCCGAATATTTGGGCACTAAAAAGGCTGTAAAAGACACCCAGAGGGATAATATACCGCAATAAACGCATTGCGATTAGAACTTTGAGCTAACGATCACCATAGGAACGCCTCCTCCAGTAGAATGTACTGTCGGATCTGAGAATTAAGTTGAAATCGCAATGCGATTCTTATATATTTGCCTAATCGCATTGCGATTTCAACTTAGCATTGCTAAATAATTCCATCCATATCGTTAACTTACTGAGTCAGTAAGTTAACCAATATGGATGGAATTATTTAGCAATGCTACGTTGAAACGGCAATGCGATTAAGCAGATACATAAGAATCGCATTGCGATTTCAACTTTTTAGTACTCAACTTTTAAAATCGTACACCACTTTAAGTTCCAAAGTTGCAATCGCGTTCGAATAGAACCTAAAGCTGTCTCTTAGTCAGTTTTAGTATTGGTGTGCTGTAATAGAAGTTACATTCGTACGCGAATATAACTTAGAGCAATACAGTCAACTTTACACTGTTAGTTTTATTATCGCGATAATACAACTATTCAAGAATCGTGTACGTGCGTCTGTACGTGTGTGCGTTACCTCGGATCGAGAGAGACGAGAGTGGAGATTGGTGACTGTCCCAGCGATTATGGCGAAAAGTAATTTCTCTAAAGAAGAGCTGGATTTCTTAATAACTGTAAGTAATTGAACTTAGTTAGTGTGTAATGCAGTAATGTGATTTAAACTTATTAATGATTTTTATTAGCCAAGAAGCCTGCAGGCCTTCACTGATCTCATAACTGCCTTACACTGTCACATGTCCTACTGCTTGGTGACATAAACTCATCACTAGCTTTAGCAGGTGGCAATGTTCAAGTCACTTTTGAAGGGATGACGATGTTCAAGTCACTTTTAAAGGGATGGCGATGTTCAAGTCACTTTTAAAGGGACGGCAATATTCAAGTCACTTTTAAAGGGATCGCAATGTTCAAGTCACTTTTAAAGGGATGGCGATGTTCAAGTCACTTTTAAAGGGGCGGCAATATTCAAGTCACTTTTAAAGGGATCGCAATGTTCAAGTCACTTTTAAACGGATGGCAATGTTCAAGTCACTTTTAAAGGGGCTGCAGTGTTCAAGTCACTTTTAAAGGGGCGGCAATGTTCAAGTCACTTTTAAAGGGATGGCGATGTTCAAGTCAGTTTTAAAGGGATGGCGATGTTCAAGTCACTTTTAAAGGAGCGGCAATGTTCAAGTCACTTTTAAAGGGATGGCGATGTTCTACTCTTTGACTGTTTTGATATTAAATGTTATTTTTGATGGTTCTTATGACTATGATAACTAATAATTGTATTTTAGAACTGTGGGATTACATGATTTAATTGTTATCTTGCAGGAAATGTTGGAGAAGGGGTACGACCGCAGAAGGTCAAGGGGCGAAAAGCAGGCCATAGTGCGGAGAATTGCTTTCCAGCTGTGGCAGAAGCATGAGTGCACTCATCGGAAGGATGCGATTCTAAAAAAGTGGTCAGATCTGAAGCGCCACCGGATGGATCAGATCACTAAGATCCGAGATAAATCTCTTCCAGGTACAATACTTATTTGCATAACTGAGCAGATAGATAACAATATGTTGGTGAGAGAAATAAGTATTCTAACCCTTTACAATAAATCACTTAGTACAGTGGTGTTCAACTGATGGGAAAGGGTGCTAAAGGTGGCAATATGAGACCTCTTTCTGGGCCACATATGTTTTTTGACTTTACACAGTTGACTTTGGCCCCTGAAGCTTGTCCAAACTCCTCGCACGTCTGGACGAGTGTAGACAACAAGCATTGATCAGGACAATTAGGCCACATGCCCAAATGAAGTCATAGACTCGAATCACTCTTGTTCCCTGGGGAGTGGCCCAACACCCAATAGCAGCAGTGAGTTGAAGCTGAACTTAATCAACGATGCTCAAAGGCAGAGTGCAGGGGGTACCCACAGGTTCCTGGGCCGGCAGGTCAAGGCAGACACTGATGATACTACACTTGATCTAAGCCAAAAGGAGAAGAAAGATAGGTGTAGTTAATTATTATGCCATCCAGACACTACCATAGATAAATTTGTGTACCTTTAACTGTAATTTGGCGTTACTTGTTTATCTTGGCATTTTTAAAAAATTTGGTCATCATCATTACAGATGCTCCGCTTCCCAAAGTGAGAGCCAAGCTCTCTAAAAAGAAGAAGGCGGTGGAGGTGGAGGAGGAGACAGACCACTCGGACGAGGAGGAGCAGGAAAAGGCAGGGCCATCAGGCTATCGGGCCCATAGCCCACCTGCTGCAGTGGAGGAGGGTGATGACTCTGAGGAAGCAGAAGAGGAGATGGTCACTACCCCCCGACAAGAAGGTAAATGGATGATATGGATATTTTTATTTATTCAGTGTCCCAGAAAGCTAATGTTACGGGTGGAAGTACTGATTTCCATAACGTATCTAACTGACACATACATTTTTGGAAGTACGATATAACAAGCATGCAATATATAAATTTTTGTAAGAATATATTCTAACAAACTATATTATTTTTTTAAATGAAGAAAATATAATAAAACAGGCAACAAATAAAGTACAACACATAACAGTAATATAAAAAATAAACACTAAAAAGTAATTGATCAACATCAAAACCATTAACGTAACTACTAAGTCAATAACCCAAAACTAAAAGGAACTATTATTAATCCTACCCAAACCAATATATAACAGATTTCAAGAAAAAAATATCATCTGCTTTATATAACAATTAATGATTGTATTTTAATGTGCATTTCCAAGTTTTATTTCATTTATTTTACAGCTGACAACATCATGTTAAAAAAAAATAAAAACAATGCGAAGGAAGCACCAGCTGCGAATGCAGCAGTTCAGGGAGCAGCAAACCAGGAAGATGAGGCAGCTCAAGATGCAGTTCTCCCACCAAATGCGAGCCATGGAGGAGGCTCATCTTAAGGACATCGATGATCTGCTGGAGGAGCAGAGAAAAATTAAAAAATTACCCTAATTTTTTTGGTTATTTATATATTTATGTTAAAAATAATTCTATTTTGTTAAAGATTATTTTATAAAACTATGATGTTAAATCAAATTTATTGCGTTTTGTTTGATTGGAAGCAAAGGGTACAGATAGTGTTGCCCATATTAATAATTATTTTTCATTACTGTAATCTTTCAAGGGTTTCAAGTTCAACTGGTTTATGTGCTAGATCTGGTAAGGTTTCTGGTAAGGCTGTAAAACACACCCGAAAGGGCTAGAGGGCTGCAAAAGGCAGCAAAATGTAGGTAAATCCCCTGCAAACAAATGTAGATAGGGAAATGATGAGTTAACATAAAATAAATAAAAATTAAACAATATTAATTGGAGTGAGGTCCCATAGCACAGAATCAGGCTTCAAGTCACCCACCAATGGAGAAGGTCACTTACTATTATTTCGACCCCAGCACCCAGACAAAGGAGAGAGGTCCCACAGCAGAGAATCTGGCATCATATCAACCACCACAGGAGTAGGCCACCATTTAGTTACTTTGACCCCTTCACCCAGACAGAGGAGAGAGGCCACACAGCACATATTCAGGCATCATATCAACCACCGCAAGAGAAGGACACTTTTAGATACTTTGACCCCTGCACCCAGGAAGAGGAGAGAGGTCCCACAGCAGAGAATCAGGCATAATATCAACCACCACAGGAGAAGCCACCATAAAGTTACTTTGACCCCTTCACCCAGACAGAGGAGAGAGGCCCCACAGCACATATTCAGGCATCATATCAACCACCGCAAGAGAAGGACACTTTTAGATACTTTGACCCCTGCACCCAGGAAGAGGAGAGAGGTCCCACAGCAGAGAATCTGGCATCATATCAACCACCACAGGAGTAGGCCACCATTTAGTTACTTTGACCCCTTCACCCAGACAGAGGAGAGAGGCCACACAGCACATATTCAGGCATCATATCAACCACCGCAAGAGAAGGACACTTTTAGATACTTTGACCCCTGCACCCAGGAAGAGGAGAGAGGTCCCACAGCAGAGAATCAGGCATAATATCAACCACCACAGGAGAAGCCACCATAAAGTTACTTTGACCCCTTCACCCAGACAGAGGAGAGAGGCCCCACAGCACATATTCAGGCATCATATCAACCACCGCAAGAGAAGGACACTTTTAGATACTTTGACCCCTGCACCCAGGAAGAGGAGAGAGGTCCCACAGCAGAGAATCTGGCATCATATCAACCACCACAGGAGTAGGCCACCATTTAGTTACTTTGACCCCTTCACCCAGACAGAGGAGAGAGGCCACACAGCACATATTCAGGCATCATATCAACCACCGCAAGAGAAGGACACTTTTAGATACTTTGACCCCTGCACCCAGGAAGAGGAGAGAGGTTCCACAGCAGAGAATCAGGCATAATATCAACCACCACAGGAGAAGCCACCATAAAGTTACTTTGACCCCTTCACCCAAACAGAGGAGAGAGGCCCCACAGCACATATTCAGGCATCATATCAACCACCGCAAGAGAAGGACACTTTTAGATACTTTGACCCCTGCACCCAGGAAGAGGAGAGAGGTCCCACAGCACAAATTCAGGCATCATATCACACACCACAGGAGAAGGCCTCTTTCAGTGACTTAGGCCTTTGGACCCAGACAGAGGAGAGAGGTCAGAGATTAGCTTCATATCCCCAGCACAGCAGAAGACCGCTTTATTTGACTTAGGCCTCAGCACCCAGACAGAGGACAGAGGTAGCATGGCAGAGGTTATGGCTTTATGTCACCCGATAGTTTAACAGGCCACTTTCATCTAGTTAGCCCCGGCGCCCAGACAGAGGAGAGTTTCATTCAACTGTGGGTTACATAAAATTTGTATTAAATAAAGAAGTGGCCCGTAGTACAACAAGACATGTTTTAGGCAGTTATTAAGGACTACTCTGCACAAGGGAGGGACAGGTCCTGTGGGATCCATGCCTGGTTCATCTTTATGAACGCCAGCTTGTCCACATTGGCTGTGGACAGGCGGCTGCGCTTGTCAGTAATGACGCCCGCCGTGCTGAATACGCTGCTCTGATAAAACGCTGGCCGCCGGGCAGGAAAGCACCTCCAAGGCATAACATGCTAACTCTGGCCACGTGGACAATTTTGAAACCCAGAAGTTGAATGGGGCCGAACCGTCCGTCAGTACGTGGAGGGGTGTGCAGACATACTGTTCAACCATGTTAGTGAAATGCTGCCTCCTGCTAACACGTTCCGTATCAGGTGGTGGGGCAGTTAGCTGTGGCGTGGAGACAAAACTTGTCCACATTTCTGCCATGCTAACCCTGCCCTCAGAGGAGCTGGCCGTGACACTGCTGCGTGGGCGACCTCTAGCTCCTCCTCTGCCTTGGCCTTGGCCTTCCACCTGTTCCCCTGTGACAGTTGGGAATGCTCTCAGGAGCGCGCCTACCAGCGTGCGCTTGTACTCGCGCATCTTCCTATCACGCTCCAGTGCAGGAAGTAAAGTGGGCACATTGTCTTTGTACCGGGATCCAGCAGGGTGGCCACCCAGTAGTCAGCACACGTTAAAATGTGGGCAACTCTGCTGTCGCTGCGCAGGCACTGCAGCATGTAATCGCTCATGTGTGCCAGGCTCCCCAGAGGTAAGGACAAGCTGTCCTCTGTGGGAGGCGATCGTCATCGTCCACCGTATCCCCCAGCCACGCACTAGTGATGGGCCTGAGCTGTGTGGGCTGCCACCCTGCTGTGAACCTGCTTCATCCTCGTCCTCCTCCACCTCCTCCTCATCCTCCTCGTCCTCCATTAGAGTGCCTTGGCTGGCGACTCTGTGAACCTGCCCTCTGCTGCTTCAAAAACCTCCCTCTGAGCTACTTCTAACAGACTGGCCTGAAAGTCTTAGAAACGAGCCCTCCTCCTCCTCCTCCTCCTCCACCTGGGCCACCTCCTCTTCCATCATTGCCCTAAGCGTTTTCTCTAGGAGACATAGAATTGGTATTGTAACGCTGATAACAGTGTCATCGCCACTGGCCATGTTGGTGGAGTACTCAAAGCAGTGCAGCAGGGCACACAGGTCTCGCATGGAGGCCCAATCATTGGTGGTGAAGTGGTGCCGCTCCGCAGTACGACTGACGCGAGCGTGCTGCAGCTGAAACTCCACTATGGCCTGCTGCTGCTCGCACAGTCTCTCCAGCATGTGCAAGGTGGAGTTCCACCGGGTGGGCACGCCGCATATGAGGCGGTGAGCGGGAAGGCCGAAGTTCCGCTGTAGCGCAGACAGGCGAGCAGCGGCAGGATGTGAACGCCGGAAGCGCGCACAGACGGCCCGCACTTTATGCAGCAGCTCTGACATGTTGGGGTAGTGGTGAATGAACCTCTGCACCACCAAATTCAGCACATGCGCCAGGCAAGGGATGTGCGCCAAACCGGCTAGTCCCAGAGCTGCCACGAGATTTCGCCCATTATCGCATACCACCAGGCCTGGCTTGAGGCCCACCGGCAGCAACCACTGGTCCGTCTGTTGTTCAATACCCCGCCACAACTCCTGCGCGGTGTGGGGCCTGTCCCCAAACATAAGAGTTTCAGAATGGCCTGCTGACGCTTACCTCGGGCTGTGCTGAAGTTGGTGGTGAAGGTGTGTGGCTGACAGGAGGAGCTGGTGGAAGCAGTGGAGGAGGAAGCCGAGTAGGAGGAGGAGGCTACAGGAGGCAGAGAATGATGCCCTGCGATCCTAGGTGGCGGAAGGACGTGCGCCAAGGAACTCTCCGCCTGGGGCCCAGCCGCCACTACATTCACCCAGTGTGCAGTTAGTGAGATATAGCGTCCTTGGCCGTGCTTACTGGTCCACGTATCTGTGGTTAGGTGGACCTTGGCACAAATGGCGCTGGCGCAGTGCACACTTGATTTTATCAGACACTTGCATGTGCAGGGAAGGCACGGCTGTCTTGGAGAAGTAGTGGCGGCTGGGAACCACATACTGGGGACAGCCATGGCCATCAGCTGTTTGAAGCTGTCTGTGTCCACCAGCCGGAATGACAGCATTTCAAAGGCCAGTAGTTTAGAAATGCTGGCATTCAGGCCAAGGGCCTCGAGGGTGACTAGGTGGGAATTTGCGCTTCCTCTCAAAGGTTTGAGAGATGGAGAGCTGAACGCTGCTGTGTGAAATAGTGGAGACGCTAGGTGACGGTGGCGGTGGTGGTGGTGGTGTCGGTGGCACATCCTCTGTTTGCTGCTCGGCAGGTGGCAACATTCCTCTCGAGGCGGAAGCCGAGGCAGCAGCGGTAGAGGTAGCAGGGGGAGCCTGAGCGTGTTCCTTGTTTTTGAGGTGTGCACTCCACTGCAGTTCATGCTTTGCATGTAGATGCCTGATCATGCAGGTGGTGCTCAGGTTAAGAACGTTAATGCCTCGCCTCAGGGTCTGATGGCACAGCGTGCAAACCACTCTGGTCTTGTCCTCAGCACATTGTTTGAAGAAGTGCCATGCCAGGGAACTCCTTGAAGATGCCTTTGGGGTGCTGGGTCCCTGTTGGCGCTGGCCAATAGCAGGCGAACTCTCGGGACGGCGGGTGTTCTGCTTTTGCCCCTGCTCCCTCTTTGGCTTCGCTGTTGTCTCGGTCTCACCACTGCCTCTTCCTCTGAACTATTTAAGTCAGCGGCACGACCTTCAGTCCATGTGGGGTCTAAGACCTCATCGTCCCTCTGCATCGTCTTCCACCCAGTCTTCCTCCCTGACCTCCTCCTGTTCAGTCTGCACAATGCAATAAGACGCGGCAGTGGGCACCTGTGTTTCGTCATCATCAGAGACTGGGTGACTCTGCTGTGGTGGTATTCCCATGTCGTCATCATCTGGATACATAAGTGGTTGTGCGTCAGTGCATGGTATGTCTTCCACCGCTAGGGAAGGGCTAGGTGGACGCCCTGGGAACCCCTGCCAGCAGAGTCTTCAAACAGAAGAAGAGACTGCTGCATAACTTGAGGCTCGGACAGTTTCCCTGATATGCATGGGGGTGATGTGACAGACTGATGGGCTTGGTTTTCCGGTGCCACCTGTGCGCTTTCCTCAGAAGACTGGGTGGAAGACAATGTGGTGAACGTGCTGGAAGCACTGTCGGCCACCCAATCGACTAATGCCTGTTCCTGCTCAGGCCTTACCATCCTCATAACGGCATTGGGCCCCACCAAATATCGCTGTAAATTCTGCCGGCTACTTGAGGGAGTTGGTTCACTACTTTGTGCGCCTGAGGCCGAACGGCCACATCCTCTGCCAGCAACAGAGACTCCACGGACCCCACCACGACCGCGCCCTCGTCCCTTAATAGAATGTTTTCTCATTGTTGCGATTCAACTCACACCACAATAAAATATATTATTTTTTAGCCCCAAAATTCCCACACTGGAAGATATACCGTATTCCTTTTTCCGGTATTAATTACAAGAAAACTGCTGCAAATTGGACACCAGAATTTTTAAATGCTACTTATGTTAAATGAATTCCCACAGTGGGAGAACTATTTCCTTTTAAAGGAGTAACAACGTGCGGCCTACTATTTCGGGTGTCACCAACACCAGATTGATTAAATTGGCCTTTTGGAACCAAAATGACAACACTGGACACTATAATGCCTTTTTCTGGTATTAATTACAAGAGGACTGCTGCAAATTGGACACCAGAATTTTTTAAATGATACTTATGTTAAATGAATTCCCACAGTGGGAGAACTATTTCCTTTTAAAGGAGTAACAACGTGCGGCCTACTATTTCGGGTGTCACCAACACCAGATTGATTAAATTGGCCTTTTTGAACCAAAATGACAACACTGGACACTATAATGCCTTTTTCTGGTATTAATTACAAGAGGACTGCTGCAAATTGGACACCAGAATTTTTTAAATGCTACTTATGTTAAATGAATTCCCACAGTGGGAGAACTATTTCCTTTTAAAGGAGTAACAACGTGCGGCCTACTATTTCGGGTGTCACCAACACCAGATTGATTAAATTGGCCTTTTTGGAACCAAAATGACAACACTGGACACTATAATGCCTTTTTCTGGTATTAATTACAAGAAGACTGCTGCAAATTGGACACCAGAATTTTTAAATGCTACTTATGTTAAATGAATTCCCACAGTGGGAGAACTATTTCCTTTTCAAAGGAGTAACAACGTGCGGCCTACTATTTCGGGTGTCACCAACACCAGATTGATTAAATTGGCCTTTTGGAACCAAAATGACAACACTGGACACTATAATGCCTTTTTCTGGTATTAATTACAAGAGGACTGCTGCAAATTGGACACCAGAATTTTTTAAATGCTACTTATGTTAAATGAATTCCCACAGTGGGAGAACTATTTCCTTTTAAAGGAGTAACAACGTGCGGCCTACTATTTCGGGTGTCACCAACACCAGATTGATTAAATTGGCCTTTTGGAACCAAAATGACAACACTGGACACTATAATGCCTTTTTCTGGTATTAATTACAAGAAGACTGCTGCAAATTGGACACCAGAATTTTTTAAATGCTACTTATGTTAAATGAATTCCCACAGTGGGAGAACTATTTCCTTTTCAAAGGAGTAACAACGTGCGGCCTACTATTTCGGGTGTCACCAACACCAGATTGATTAAATTGCCCTTTTTGAACCAAAATGACAACACTGGACACTATAATGCCTTTTTCTGGTATTAATTACAAGAGGACTGCTGGTATTTCAGAACACCGGAATTTTTAAAATGCTCGTTTTGGTACATAAATTGCCCACACTGGGAGAATTATTGCCTAAACCTTTTTACAGTATTATTTACTGAAGGAGTGCTTCTTCTGGTCTAACACCAGAATTATGTTTGTTACAGGGAAAGATTTTTTAATTTATATTTCTGGCAAAAAAATAAAAATTTAATTTCTGGCTGACAGTATTGGACCTGGCTGTAGTGACACTGGCTAGCCTAGCTGGAACAGCACATTCATGGGATTTGCTATCCAAGTGGGTTACTTTCAGTTTCACCACTGATATATTAAATATATTGGCAGTTAGTAGGGGTGACACAAGCACAGCCAAACCCCTGATGTAGTATATCTATGAAAAAATCGACTATTACATGAGATTAATGGACGCTGTGGCAGCTTTTGCTGGCGCACCACAAGTCCCAAAATAGCCGCCGCCTATCAGCCCAGTAACATGTGCCAGAAAATGGTCTGCCCAGCCAGAAAAAAAATTGACTTTGACTGAGCAGCTGAATCGCTGTTGTTCTGTGTCACAGGAGTAGATTTTTCAATTCTTTGGAGCTCTGTGGCAGCTTGAGCTGGCGCACCACAGGTCCCAAAATGGCCGCCGCCGGTCAGCCCAGTTACATGTGCCGGTAAAAATCGATCTGGCCAGTGTAAAAAAAAAAAAACTTTCAGTGAACAGCTCAGCTGAGTTGTTTTGATTCACTGGTGTAGATCTTTCACTTCTTCTCAGGTTTTTTTCCTCGATTATTCCCTGCCTATCTCGCCCTCACAGCAGCTGCATCTATCCCTGTTCTATTCACATCGGGAGTGAGCACGTCCCGACGTGCGCACAAGCTTATAAAGAGGCTGAGTCACATGCTGCACTTGGCCAATCACAGCCTTGCCAATAGTAGGCATGGCTGCGATGGCATCTTAGGGCAAGTAGTATGATGCATGTTGATTGGCTGCTTTGCAGCCTTTCAAAATGCGCCACAAAAAATGACGAACTACAAAACCGAACCCGAATTTTTATGAAAATGTTCGGGTTCGGGTCGTGTCACGAACACCCCAAAATTCTGTACGGACCGGAACTATTCTCGAAATGTGCGCTCAACAACACTAGTGCTATTCGTATCCCACTCTTAAGTTCTAATCGCATTCGATTTTAACTTATGCTTTTTTTTTGACAGGCATCGCATTCTATTTTAACTTACTGCTGATGCCTGGCAAAAAAAAAAAAAAATGCATAAGTTAATATCGAATGCGATTAGAACTTAAGAGTGGGATACCAATAGCACTGCGTGCTAGAACAGCACGCACACGATTATTCAAATTTTGTATTATCGCGATACAAAACCAAACAGTAAAGTTAAAATCGAATGCAATTAGAACGTGTAGTGTGATGGGATTTATTTGAGTTCTAAGAATCGCATTGCTATTTCTGCTTCAGCCGGATTCCGTGCTAATGGAGCGTCTACATCACCATGGGAAAAATGCTAGAATGTACTGTCGGATTTGAGAAGTTGAAATCGCAATGCGATTAAGCAAATATATAAGAATCGCATTGCGATTTCAACGTAATTCAAACATCCGACAGTACATTCTACTGGAGGAGGCGTTCCCATGGTGATCGGTAGCTCAAAGTTGTAATCGCAATGCGATTTCAGCTTTAAGCCTGTACTATTCTGCTATATAGTACTTTCAAAATGCGCCGAGAGAACATGCCGAACTCCGAACCCGAACTTTTTTGAAAATGTCCGGGTTCGGGTCCGTGTCACGGACACCCCAAAATTCGGTACGAACCCGAACTATTCTCGAACTGTTCTCTCAACACTAGTAACAATGTTGTCCTTTTGAAATGTTTTAATAAAACACAGCTTGAGTGTAAAGGATGTGTCCATGTGTAAGTAAATAATATACTTGTATTTGACATTCTCATTTAGAATTCTGGTATGGACTAATCAATGGAAGACAACTTATTAAAGTACTGTGATAAAAGTTATGGCACAATCAACAATAAATGTGGCACAGGACATTGTACTTTACATAGGATATGTCAAATAAGCAGAAATATGGTAACCAGTGACTTTTCTTTGGCATTTTCTGAAGTCATTTGTTTGCTGCTTGTATTTCAGGACTGACGACAAGACTCATTCATTAAATGGGACTTCCAATCCTATTAGCTTTAAAGAGAGGCTGCATCCATGTAAATAAAATTTTAATTCACCTGCAGTAGGAAAAGATCTAGAAAAGAAATTTAAACACAAGATAAATCCAAGGAATGGACTGGTTTTCAAATGATAGGTCAGCTGAGGTATAGAAATGTCGCTAACATAAAATTTTCCGTTCGCAAACGCGAATTTCAGCAAATGTTCGCGAACGTGCGAACAGTGCGAACCGCCATAGACTTTAATAGACAGGTGAATTTTAAAACCCACAGTGACTCCTTCTGGCCAGTGGCCACAATAGTGATGGAAACGTTGTTTCAAGGGCACTAACACCTGGAATGTGGCATGCCAGAGGGGGATCCATGGCAAAACTCCCATGGAAAATTACGTAGTTGACGCAGAGTGTGATAAGTGGAATTCGCAATGCGATTAATATAACCTGCATTAATCGCATTGCGAATTCAACTTAGAGCTGAGTTCCTAATGGTTGTATTGCTAGAATATAACGAAGATTGAATTCTCAATCTTCGTTATATTCTAGCAATACAACCATTAGGAACTCAGCTCTAAGTTGTAATCGCAATGCGAATAATACTTACAATTATTAATCGCTTTGCAAATCCATTTGATGCCTCTATTTGATTGCATATGACGGTTGACTTTGACTACCACTAACGTTCTGCTGCCTCCGAGGCAAGATATCTGAACCCCCAGGGGCCATTTGGGCGTTTTTGATAGAAAACACATAAAAAACGCATCAAAAACGCATATGCGTTTTTATCTTTTTTTTTTATTATTATTATTTTTTTTTGTGCATTTTGTCACATTTGGTTGCATATTTACATTTGGTATAGGCAAATATGGTAGTCTAGAATTCAGTTTTTCAACCAGTGTACTCAGCTTTTGCAAACTATAACTCCCAGCATGCCCGGACAGCCTTTGGCTGTGCAGGCATGCTGGGAGTTGTAGTTTTGCAAAAGCTGGAGGCACACTGGTTGGGAAACACAGGTCTAGATCATTACTCTGCCCAAATCTATATTCAGCTACATGGCTTAGAAAATATGCTGTCAAACAATGATCCTAGGTTTTGGTATAGACACATGATCTAGACCAGTGTTTCACCAGTGTGCTCCAGCTGTTGCAAAACTACATCTCCCAGCATGCCCGGACAGCCTTTGGATGTGCGGGCATGCTGGGAGTTGTAGTTTTGCAACAGCTGGAGGCAGACTGGTTGGGAAACACTGATCTAGACTACCATATTTACCTATACCAAATGTAAATATGCAACCAAATGTGGCAAAATACACAAAAAAATAAAATAAAAAATAAAAAAATGATAAAAACGCATATACGTTTTTGATTCGTTTTCTATCAAAAACGCCCAAATGGCCCCTGGGGGGTTCAGACATCTTGCCTCGGAGGCAGCAGAACCTTGGTGGTAGTCATAGTCAACCGTCATATACAATTAAATAGAGGCATCAAATTGATTCGCAAAGCGATTAATAATTGTAAGTATTATTTGCATTGCGATTACAACTTAGAGCTGAGTTCCTAATGGTTGTATTGCTAGACTATAACGAAGATTGAGAATTCAATCTCCGTTATATTCTAGCAATACAACCATTAGGAACTCATCTCTAAGTTGAATTCGCAATGCGATTAATGCAGGTTATATTAATCGCATTGCGAATTAAACTTAGATCTGAGTTCCTAATGGTTGTTGCATTGCTAGAATATAACGAAGATTGAGAATATAGTGCTATATTCTTTCTCTTCGTTATATTCTAGCAAAACAACCATTAGGAACTCAGATCTAAGTTGTAATCGCAATGCAAATAATACAGGTTATATTAATCGCATTGCGATTTGCAATTACTAACACTGCAGCTTCAGAATGAATCTAAGATGGATGCTGTCCTTGCGTTTAGATAGGAGGTGGGAGGGTCTGGGAGTGGGGGTATGCTGATTGGCTGGAATGTGTCTGCTGACTGTGAGGTACAGGGTCAAAGTTTGCTCAATAATAAAGTATATGGGCGAACGCAAACATCGCATATGTTTGCCCACCGCGGCGGATGTGAACAGGCTATGTTCGCCGGGAACTGTTCGCCGGCGAATAGTTCGGGACATCTCTACTGAGGTAATGCTAAATATGAGTTAATAAATCAGTCACAATGGTAAATGAATACATGTGTTTATGCTTTCAAATTACTTCAAAGAATTTAACCTGACTTTAAAGAGTCCTCCATCATTATTGCTTCTGGTCCTGCTTTTGAAGAATACAGCAGGGATTTAGTAAATGCAACCCTCTAGAAATGTGTTTTTCTTTCCATTAAAACTACCATGCCTTGAATAAGAGTTATTGTGTGGTTTATGCTACTTTCACACTAGTGTTTTTGTTGGATCTAGCAGGGGTCAGCAAAAACACTTCCGTTACTGATAATACAACCATCTGCATCCGTTATGAACGGATCCGGTTGTATTATCTTTAACATTGCCAAGACGGATCCGTCATGATTCTGAACTCCATTGAAAGTCAATGGAGGACGGATCCATTTTCTATTGTGTCAGAGAAAACAGATACGTCTCCATTGACTTGTATTGGGGGGTCACGCCGGATCCATCTTGCGCCGAATCCCAGGACGGAAAGCAAACTACAACATTTTGCGTTTTTCTCTCCGGTATGGGAATGCAACTAAACGGAACGGAATGCATTTTGGAGCATTCCATTCTGTTCAGTTCAGTTTTGTCCCCATTGAAAATGAATGGGGACAAAACTGAAGCATTTTTTTCTTGTATTGAGCCCCATATGACGGATCTGAATACCGGAAAACTAAGACGCTAGTGTGAAAGTAGCCTTAGACACTTTATACCTCAAAAAATGGGTGTGGCTTAGAGGAGTCTTAAAATGAACAAATTGTGCCAAAATTCTATCATAAATATTGGTATAAAATATTGGTCTAAAGCGGGTCTCAAACATGTAGCCCATGGTCCACATGCAGCCCCTGAGGCAATCATCTGTGGCTGATGAACAGTGTTTCCTTTAAGCTGCATGGCTACACATCTTCTATAGTCCCACTACCACACAACTGTTACTACAGTGTTACACCATCCTATCACAGCTACCGTGTGAACTTGTAGGTGGCAGGAGTGGAAGGGCATTCTCTCGACGAGGAAGGGTTTGGATTGATTCAAGTGACATCAGGCTGCTGGCTGAAGCAGGATTTGCTTGCTAACAGGGATAGCAATGTAATAGTGTAAGGTTTCTGGTAGTGTCATTTGTGACAGTTAAACAGGAGTTGAGATTGGTTGAGATTGCTGTGTACAGTGAGCTCTTATGCCTGATTTACACCACAGTACTTTACACTGTATGCTTTGTGAATGTTGCTGTCTGATGTCTACAACTGTCATTGGTGTCCCCATCTACACACTCCGAGAGGGAGAAGGCCCAGAAGCTGAACAAACAGCACCAGGCTATAATGTCCAGGATACTCCGGGAGAAGGACAACAAATACTGTGCTGACTGAAAGGGTTTGTGTGTTTTTGTAATTAAGAGAACCATTAAGTTACACATCGTATCTTTATTAAAGAAATACTCAAATCTAAAATTTTTACTGATATAAATTGTGTACTTCATTCAGGGAGGTCTGGATTCCAAATCATCCCAAAAGTCAAAATTAAAAATACAAATTTTATATGGATCCAATTTCCATGAAATTCATCATGGCAAGTCATAATGTGACCCAATATGTCCTCAGGGATCTCCTCCTACACCTGAATCAAGACATCATTGAGCTCTTAGACAGACTGAGGAACTAATTGATGGTGTTGGATGCGCTCCAACAGAAAGACCAAGAAGTTCTCAATTGGACTAAGGTTTGAGGAATCTAACAGCCAGTCAATAGCACCAATGCCTTCATCATCCATAAGGTTAGGCATTGTCCTACATCTGGAGGAACACAGGACCCACCAGCAGTCAGGGTACTGTTGGCTATCACGTGGAGGTTTGTGTGACCCGCTGCCTCTCCAGACCATCAATGTTTCACCGCCAAACCGGTCATGAGGGATGACGTTGCAGGCAGTATAATGTTCGCACCTGTGAAGAGAACAGCTACCAATGGCAGACCTGTCAGTTCTAGTGTTCTATGGGGAATGCCAATCGAGCAGCACATTATTGGGCTGTAAGCACAGGTCCCACTATAGGATTTTAGACCCTCATGCCATGCTCATGGAGTATGTTTCTGACAGTTTGGTAAGAAACATGGAGACCAGTAGCCTGCTTGAGGCCTTTTTGTTGGGCTCAGGCTGTACTATTCCTATTCCTTCTCAGACTAAGGAGCAGATACTGGTTCTGTTACTGCAGTAATGCCCTTCTATGGCCAGTTTAGCTGTCCTTGTGTAATGATTAATGTCCTGGTGTCATCTCTAAGCTCTTGAGCCTGTGCTGGGAGAATAAGAAAACCTTGTTTCTATGGCACATATGGATATGCCATCTTGGAGGAGCAGGACCACAGTTGTGTTCAAAATTATTCAACCCCCACTAAAATTCAGTGTTTTGGCCAGTTTGACATTGATTTTGATCATTTCAGTCATCTTGTTTACAATTAAATCAAAGAGGCACTTGTAAGTCAGACAAATATAACATAACATTTATAATGAAATAACCACAAATGTCTTTTCTGTGCTCACATCATTATCAGTTTTATTCAACCCCAAGTGACATTCAATCTTAGTACTTAGTACAACATCCTTTTCCAGTTATAACAGCTTTTAAACGTGAAGCATAGCTTGACACAAGTGTCTTGCAGCGATCTACGGGTATCTTCGCCCATTCTTCAAGGGCAAAAGCCTCCAGTTCAGTCACAATCTTAGACTTGCGAGCTGCAACTGCTTTCTTTAAGTCCCACCAGAGGTTCTCAATCGGATTTAAGTCTGGTGACTGTGATGGCCACTTCAAAATGTTCCAGCCTTTAATCTGCAACCATGCTCTAGTGGACTTGGAGGTATGCTTGGGATCATTGTCCTGTTGAAAGGTCCAACGTCTCCCAAGCCTCAGGTTTGTGACGGACTGCATCACATTTTCATCCAATATCTCCTGGTACTGAAGAGAATTCATGGTACCTTGCACACGCTGAAGCTTCCCTGTACCTGTAGAAGCAAAACAGCCCCAAAGCATGATTAACCCCCCGCCATGCTTCACAGTAAGCAAGGTGTTCTTTTCTTCAAAGGCCTTGTTCTTCCTCCTCCAAACATAGCGTTGATCCATTGGCCCAAACAGTTCTAATTTTGTTTTATCAATCCATAGAACACTATCCCAAAACTTTTGTGGTTTGTCCACATGACTTTTGGCATACTGCAGTCGACTCTTCTTATTCTTTGGAGACAGCAAGGGGGTGCGCCTGGGAGTTCTGGCATGGAGGCCTTCATTAAGCAGTGTGCGCCTTATTGTCTGAGCTGAAACTTCAGTACCCTCATCTGACAAATCTTTTTTCAGTTCCTCAGCAGTCACACGGGGACTTTTCTCCACTTTGCGCTTCAGGTAGCGCACAGCAGTCAAAGTCAGCATCTTCTTTCTGCCACGACCAGGTAGAGTTTCAACAGTGCCTTGAATTTGCGAATGATGCTTCCTATGGTGTCTCTTGGTATGTTTAACATCTTTACAATCTTCTTATGCCATTGCCCATCCTGTGAAGAGAAATCACCTCTTCTCTTGTCTTCCTGGACCATTCTCTTGACTTCACCATGTTTGTAAACACACCAGTAAATGTCTAGAAGGAGCTGAGTATCACAGTCATTTTAAATCTGCCTAATTGGTGCTTATTATGCTTGATTGCTGCTCCTTGACATCCACAGGTGTTTTCAATACCTGATCGAAAACACTTGAATGAACTTCTGTTCTTAAGAGTGGTAGTCTTTAAGGGGTTGAATAATTGTGTCAATGAAGAAATCATAAAAAAAAAAAAAACATTTAATACTGTATTACAAATACAATTGATGTCATTTTAGTTGCATTTGGTTCTTTAAAAAGTCCTTGTAAGATTTCATTCTGAACACAATTACAAATGTACACTAAATTCCCTAAAACCCTTTACAGCATTGGGGGTTGAATAATTTTGAACACAACTGTACATGTGAAACCTGATTATATTGAAAGTACCCTCATCAATAGTGACAAAGACACTACCAAAAAGTGAAACTAGAGAAGGCTTGGGAGAGAGTAATCACCTGCCAAACCATTCCTTCTTGGGAGTTGCTTGCTGTTGCTTGCCTACTGTACCCATTGTCATTTTTATGTGTACCAAAGAAGGGGAAATTGATATAAAATTGATTATGCTTTCTAACTGAACAGATTGATATCTCTGAAATTTAAGGGACTTTGTGTTACACTGATGAGCAAAATGGTAACAATGTTTTGAACTTTTGACTCAGGCTCCATATCGCACCCTCCACTACACCTTTGAATGTGATCATTATAGACAATCATCTTGGCTATCTCATACAAATATTGGACTTGTAACTATTTAGCATATAATTAGTTATGCAGATTCTTGTCATTTAACTGCTTTGTAACTATTTTGCTCCTGGTGGTGGAACAATCTTTTTCTTCTTATGTACTACAAATAACAACCTGTTCTCACATTCCCTAAAAGCTCAGTGTTTTAGTAGGTTGATTCCCATGCAAAATGTCATTGGTTCGAATCCAGGAGCAGCCATGAAGTGGCGGTATCTCATCCAAGAAAATTGCCAAACTTCATCATGTGGGTCCAATGACAGTTGGAAAATTATAAAATGAAGTCCGTCCATCAATCCCAAAGCTTAGACGTGGACATCCAGCCAAAATATCACAAGACCTATCAGTTGGGGTGCGACAAACATGGCAGTGGAGGTGGCTCATATGCTTCCTAATAGTGAGAGCATAGAATTCCATGCAAGCACCGTGCAATGCGTATTACACAAGTCTGAAATGGTGGCTCAAAAAAAGGTGTTCGGCCGAACTTCCCAAAAATGTTCGGGTTCGGGATTCGAACTCGAACCGAACTTCACTCCGAACCCCATTGAAGTCAATGGGGACCCGAACTTTTGGGCACTACAAAGGCTGTAAAATAGCCCAGGAAAGGGCTAGAGGGCTGCAAAAGGCAGCAAAATGTAGGTAAATCCCCTGCAAACAATTGTGGATAGGGAAATGACTTAAAATAAAATAAATAAAAATTAACCAATATCAATTGGCAACTTGGAGGAGGAGGAGGTGGAATAGGAGGTTGGGGTGGCATCAGGTGGTAATGCTATGGGAGTTGATGTTCTCATCACAGCCAAAAAGGATTCATGTCTGCCTGCAGTGCCACAGGCCTCATTCACAGAGTCAGGGCCATGGCACCCGCAAAGAGGAGAGCGGTCCGTAACAGCAACACAGGCCTCAGGTCAACATGCAATGGAACAGGCCATTATCATTTATGTAGGCCCCTGATACCCAGACAGAAGAGAGTCAATTTGACAGTAAAAAGAGTTTAATGTCTCTCACCCAGACAGCAAGCAATTAAACGAAATATAGGCCCCTGACGCCCAGTCAATGGGGCGGTCATTAGACAGTAAAGAGTGTTAAATGTCTGCCACCAAGACAGCAAGCAAGTACATGAAATTTAGGCCCCTGACACCCAGACAATGGGGTGGTCATGACAGTAAAAAGAGTTTAATATCTCCCACCAAGACAACAATTAATAAACGACATATAGGCCCCTGACACCCAGACAATTGGGCAGTCATTAGACAATAAAAAGTGTTAAATGTCTGCCACCAAGACAGCAAGCAAGTACGTGAAAGTTAGGCCCCTGACACCCAGACAGAGGTGAAAGGTTCCATAGCAGCAAAAGAGGCATCATGTCACCCACCAATGGAGAAGGCCACTTTCAGATATTTAGGTCCCTGGCACCCAGACGGAAGAGAGGTTCATTCAATTTTGGGTTGCCCCGCAAAATAATAGTAAAATAAAACAAAGAGGATTTAATAAAAAAAAGTGCCCTGGAGTACAAGAATATATGGTTAAGGGGAGGAAGTTATAAATGTCTATTCAGCACAAGGGATGGACAGGTCCTGTGGGATCCATGCCTGGTTCATTTTTATGAACATCAGCTTGTCCACGTCGGCTGTGGACAGGCGGCTGCGTTTGTCAGTAATGATGCCACCTCCCATGCTGAATACACGTTCAGACATAATGCTGGCCGCCGGGCAGGCCAGCACCCCCAAGGCATAAAAGGCTAGCTCTGGCCACGTGGACAATTTGGAGACCCAGAAGTTGAATAGGGCCGAACCATCAGTCAGTACGTGGAGGAGTGTGCTGCCTCCTGCTAACACATTCCGTATCAGGTGGTGGTGCAGTTAGCTGTGGCGTGGTGACAAAACTTTTCCACATCTCTGCCATGCTAACCCTGCCCTCAGAGGAGCTGGCCGTGACACAGCTGCGTTGGCAACCTCTCGCTCCTCCTCTGCCTTCGCCTTGGGCTTCCACTTATTCCCCTGTGACACTTGGGAATGCTCTCAGTAGCGCGTCTACCAACGTGCGCTTGTACTCGCTCATCTTCCTATCACACTCCAGTGCAGGAAGTAAGGTGGGCACATTGTCTTTGTACCGGGAATCCAGCAGGGTGGCAACCCCGTAGTCCGCACACGTTAAAATGTGGGTAACTCTGCTGTCGTTGCGCAGGCACTGGAGCATGTAGTCGCTCATGTGTGCCAGGCTGCCCAGAGGTAAGGACAAGCTGTCCTCTGTGGGAGGCGTATCGTCATCGTCCTCCGTTTCCCCCCAGCCACGCACCAGTGATGGGCACTTACTAGATGTTTTCCTCATTGTTACCATTCACAACATTAAGAAAAAAATTATTTGGCCCAATGTATTGAATTCAAATTCAGGAATTTTTTTACAGGCACCTAACACTATCTGGCTATCTATTTATATACCATATTACACTCATTCAGGCACAGCAGTAACCACAGATTTGGGAAATATCAATTGTAGGCTTAGTATTTAGGCTCTGGATGAAAGGTATCCTTTTACGGACAGATTTACACTTGGAGATGCACAGTAGCGTGTGAAAAAATATATAGGATTATGCTTTTAGCACTTGTATTTTAACACTCTGTGTAATATACCCTTTAACGGAAAGAAATACACTTAGAGATGCAAAACAGTGTGTGCAAATGTAGAGGATTATGCTGTATTTTAACACTTACCGTAATATACCCTTTAATGGAAAGAAATACACTTGTAGATGCACGCTGAGTGCAATATACCCTTTAACAGACAGATTTACACTTGGCCTGCAACAGCTGGAACACCAGATTTTGGGTATTGCTATTTTTGCAACTGAATTTCACCCCAGAAAATAATAAATCCTTTGACGGACACTATTAAACTTGGTCAGCCACAGCTGGAACCCCGGATTTACAGTATTTCTATTTTTGCAACTGAATTTCACCCCAGAAAATAATATATCCTTTGATGGACACTATAAAACTTGTCCAGTCACAGCTGGAACACCAGATTTACGGTATTTCAATTTTTGCAATTGAATTTCACCCCAGAAAATTATCGATCCTTTGCCGGACACTATTAAACTTGGCCAGCCACAGCTGAAACCATTGATTTACGGTATTGCTATTTTGGCAATGGAATTTCACCCCAGTACAAAATATATCCTTTGCCAGAAACTATTAAACTTGGCCAGCCACAGCTGAAACCACTGATTTACGTTATTGCTGTTTTGGAAATTGAATTTCACCCAAGAACAAAATCTATCCTCTGCTGGACAATATTAAACTTAGCCAGCCACTGCTGGGACACCAGATTTAGGGGATTGCTATTTTGGCAATTGAATATCACCCCAGAAAATGATCTATCCTTTGCCGGACACTATTAAACTTGACATGCCACAGCTGAAACCACTGATTTACGTTATTTTTATTTTGTCAATTAAATTTCACCCCAGAAAATTATCTATCCTTTGCCAGACAATATTAAACTTGGCCAGCCACTGCTGGGACACCAGATTTTTGGTATTTCTATTTTGGCAATTGAATTTCACCCCAGAACAAAATATATCCTTTGACGGACACTATTAAACTTGGCCAGCCACAGCTTAAACCACTGATTTACGGTATTGCTATTTTGGCAATTGAATTTCACCCCAGAACAAAATATATCCTTTGCTGGACACTATTAAACTTGGCCAGCCACTGCTGGGACACCAGATTCAGGGAATTGCTATTTTGGCAATTTAATTTCACCCCAGAAAATTATCTATCCTTTGCCGGACACTATTAAACTTGGCCAGCCACTGCTGGGACACCAGATTTAGGGGATTGATATTTTGGCAATTGAATTTCACCACAGAAAAAAATCTATCCTTTGCCAGACAGCAGACAGTATTACACTTGGCTAGCCACAGCTGGAACACCAGATTTAGGGGATAGCTATTTTGGCAATTGAATTTAATTAACCCCTCAATAAAATATAGAAATATCTATCCTGAGTTTCTAGGGGTGACAATAAGCACAGCCAAGCCCCTGATGTAGGATATAGCAAAAAAAAAAAAAAACAGTATTGATGGACTTGGTGGCAGCTAAGATACAAAATGGCCGCCAATCACCCCAGAAAAAAGTGACAGAAAAACGCTCTGTGCAGCCTAAAAACCAGTGAGCAATTAACTAGCAGAAGCTGAATGATTCACAGCTGTAGATCGATCACTTCATTAGGTGTTTTTGATAAGTTTTCCCTGCCTAATCTCGCCCTCACAGCAGCTGCATCTTATCCCTACACTAATCAGAGCAGAATGACGTACGGCGCTAGTAGGCATGACTGTGGTGGCTTCTTAGGGCAAGAAGTAAAACGCTAGCTGATTGGCTGCTGTGCAGCCCTTCAGAAAGCGGGAAGAAATCGCCGGACAACGGACCCAAACCCGAACTTTTTTGAAAATGTTCGGGTCCGGGTCCCGAACACCCCAAAATTCGGTTTGAACCCGAACTATACAGTTCTGGTTCGCTCAACTCTAGCTGCATTCGTACCCAAGTGAGTCAACTAGTATGAAACAACATTTGTTATGTGTAGAAGAGACTTTGGAACAGATTTTGGTCAAGACATGCTGAATCTGATTGAGAGCATGCTCAGAAGGATTCAGGCAGTGTTGAAAGCCAAAAGTGGATTTACAGAATAATAAAAATGAAAATTTTGAATTTTAGGAGCAAAACAGTAACAATGCAGTTACATGACAAGAATCTGCATAACTAATCATATGCTAAATAGTTTTAAGTCCAATTTATGTATGAGATAGCCAAGATGATTGTCTATAAAATGATGATAGTCTCACGTTCAAAGCTATAGTGGGTTGTGATATATGGAGCCTGAAATTCAAAAGTTCAAAACATTGTTACCTTTTTCGTCAGTGTATTCTGTGATTCCCAAGTGTTTCCTTAATTTTTTGGAGTAGTATAGTAACCTTTGCTAAGGGTTTTGATTTCCTGGACGCCTTCTTTCTGCAATTTGTAGCTGGTCAGTAGCTATTATACACTGCTGGTAAATATGCTTGTACCATTGCCATTTTGTTTGTACTACCTCTTTGCTTATATTGTCTTTTCTAGGAAGAATGGATACTGTCATTTTCGCCAAGGGTTCTAAGGTGAGATCATCTAGTTGATCTGTAGGAATGACAATTTGTTACTTCTGAGTGAAGGAGATGACCAGCTTTGTAGAGACTGCCTTTAGCAGAAATAAAGGTTAAGGATTTTTTTCTGATCATTCATAGCAGATCATAAGCAGGACCTACAAGATTGGTACTTCTCTCAGAGCTGTTCATAAGGAGGTATATCCTCTCATTTATCGTAGGGAGACACAAGGGAATTGGATGAAGTTCGATCTTCTTCAGAAGGAAAGCTTTCATCTAAAACTTGTTTCCTCTTAGGCAAGTGAGTAAGATTATCAGAGAAATTTGCTTGGAGAATTACCTACCAGTAGTTCAGTATACTAACCTGAATACATTTGTCTCTCCAGAAGGAAGCCAACCTACTATAATCTTCAACTTTAGGTGCTTCTTTTAGGTTCCTAGATGAAGAACATAATGTCCCATAGTCTAATGTCCCAAAGGGTGCATAAACCAATACCCAAAATATTTAACTGTACGGTAGTGCTGACCAATAGTGGTGGAGGAGCAGACCGGATGAACTGAAAGGCAAACTGTAGCTGAGGAGAAGTTGTGTGGCCTCTGCAGCTCAGACTAGCATCTCTATATCTTTCACATAGGATTTAAAAACATAATTCTGCTGCAAGGCAGCATTCATAAAGGGGCAAGTAAGAGGACTGATATTTATGCTGATATTTTCAAAATCCATAACCCTTTCCAAGGCAGTATGCAGGATGGTTGCCTATCATCAAGGGTGGGACACAGAACCTATAAGAAAACTTAAAACTCTTTAGCTTCCACCAGGGAAGTTATTTCATACATGCCCACTAGTTTTAAAGAGAGCATCTCAGACAAAAAGGGTAAGTCCCTACCAGTGCCTGCCAAGATGTATTTATTGAAGAACTCAGAACTCCTTCATCAGTTAGATATCGATCTGGCAGAGCGACTCATACAGTGGATATAAAAAGTCTACACACCCCTGTTAAAATGTCAGGTTTGTGTGCTGTAAAAAAATTTGACAAAGATAAATCATTTCAGAATTTTATCCACCTTTAATGTGACCTATAAACTGTACAACTCAATTGAAAAACAAACTTAAATATTTTAGGTGGAGGGAAGAAAACAAAAAAAAACTAAAAGGTCTGGGCTCTGGCTGGGCCATTCCAAAACTTTAATCTTCTTCTGGTGAAGCCATTCCTTTGTTGATTTGGATGTATGCTTTTGGTCGTTGTCATGCTGAAAGATGAAGTTCCTCTTCACGTTCAGCTTTCTAGCAGAAGCCTGAAGGTTCTGTGCCAATATTGACTGGTTTTTGGAACTGATCATAATTCCCTCTATCTTAACTAAGGCCCCAGTTCCAGATGAAGAAAATCAGCCCGAAAGCATGATGCTGCCACTGTTCTGCCACTTTTCTATACCTGGCAAAAAGTCTATACCTGAAATGGATGTAGCTGCACCAGAAATCACGTGGACGCGTTGGAATCAGCTGAAGGAGGGGGTGTGCGCACTGTGCAAGTGCATTCGGCTAAAGTATAGTAATTTGGCAGAACGCCCCTGCATTTTCCCAGCCCTCCATTTATTTACTATCCATATCTTTCTTTACCATCCATCTCTTTCTTTACTATCCATTTCTTTCTTTAGTATCAATGGCGGCATAGAGTTAGTTTTACTAAATGCAGAGCGTGCAAGGGTACAAATTAATGTAGATTACGGGCTTGCGGCGTTCTTCCAGATTACTATACTTTAGCCGAATGTGCTTGCGTAGCGCGCACACCCCCTCCTCCAGCTGATTCCAATGCGTCCACGTGACTTTCATTGCAGCTACATCACTTCCGGGTATAGACTTTCTGCCAGGTATAGAAAAGTGGCAGAACACCACCAACACCATGCTTTACTGTCGGTATGGTGTTCTTTTGGTGATGTGCAGTGTTGTTTTTGCGCCAAACATATCTTTTGGAATTATGGCCAAAAAGTTCAACCTTGGTTTCATCAGACCATAACACCTTTTCCCACATGCTTTTGGGAGACTTCGGATGTGTTTTTGCAAAATGTAGCCTGGCTTAGATGTTTTTCTTCGTAAGAAAAGGCTTTCATCCTGCCACTCTACCCCATAGCCCAGACATATGAAGAATATGGGAGATTGATGTCACATGTACCACACAGCCAGTACTTGCCAGATATTTCTGCAGCTCCTTTGATGTTGCTGTAGGCCTCTTGGTAGCCTCCTAGACCAGTTTTCTTCTCGTCTTTTCATCAATTTTGGAGGGACGTCAAGTTCTTGTTAATGTCACTGTTGTGCCATATTTTCTCTTTTGTACCCTTTTCCTGACTGATACCTTTTAACAATGAGATCCCTCTGATGCTTTGGAAGCTCTCTGTGGACCATGGCTTTTGCTGTGGGATGCAACTAAGAAAAATTTAGGAAAGACCTACCAGAGCAGCTGAACTTTATTTGGGGTTAATCTGAAGCACTTTAAATGATGGCAGGTAGCTGACTGCTATTTAATTTGATTTTGAATGTGATTGCTAAATTCTGAACACAGCTACATCCCCAGTTATTGCACACTTATGCAACCACATTATTTTAGTTTTTTTTTTTGTTTTCTTCCCTCCACCTAAAAGATTTCAGTTTGTTTTTCAATTGAGTGGCACAGTTTATAGGTTACAGTAAAGGTGGAAAAAGTTCTGAAATTATTTATCTTTGTCTAATTCTTTTACAGCACAGAAACCTGACATTTTAACAGGGATGTGTAGACTTTTTATATCCACTGTACAGGGAATTCAGAGAAAGATGATTTCCAGAACCAGGGGCTTCATATCTACAATATAGTTTTTTATTGATTCAAGAGATCGGTTTGTATCTACCAGCCTGCCATGATTTCAAGAGAATTTGTCATGCTACTGGTTTTGAAAGAAATTGCTGGGCATAATAACAAAAGCAGTGTACCAGAGGGGACTAGGTGTCTGTTCCAGAGTATTCCTAATATCCAGACTGGATGGGAAGCTCAAAAACATTATCGGTCGATAATGTATTACCTTTAATTCACAAGAATGGAGGGTATCTAGTTGCTAAAATCCTTTACAGATATGGACGATTATATGAATACATTGGATCTTCAAGACTCTTATTTGCATGTCACAATTACCCAAGCCCACAGATAATTCCTAAGACAAGCTTTCAGGCAGGGGAGAAGGATCCAGCATTCCCAGGTTTTCAGTTCTTTCTTTTAGAATTCCCATAGCCCAAAGGACCAAATTTGGCTCATTTATGTTTAGATGAAATTGTCATTGCCATATCTAGAAGACTGGTGGATAAAGACAGTGACAATCACACTTCTGAGAACAGAATAATTACCTGTCTATTTTCTCTAGGATAGAATAATTCAACTTTATTTTGACCAAGATGTGTTCTTGGGTTTATTGAATTATCTGGCTTTCCAGAAACAACATATATCCGGTCATACAAATACTTGTTCTAATGATGATTGAGACAGAAGCAGTTCCATGGGCTAAATGGCATCTTAAACCTTGTTAGTCAGGAATCATATAGAAGACACAGAAGGACTCTCAACACCAGATCTTCAGATTATCCTAGCAAACTAGAGATTCCGTTCTCTGGTGGCTATATCAAAGAAAGGCAGAACTAGGTTTCCTTCTCAGCAGATATTTTAGACTACTGATACATCATCTCTGTTTCAGGAGAGTTAGCTTAAGGTGTCTGGAGTCCTGAGCTGTGAACTTTGTCCTCCAATACCAGGAAACTGCAAGTGGTTTCCAAAGCACCCCCCAACTTCATTTAGCTACTGTTCACCACATAAACATACACATATATTGGCAAGGAGTAACAACTTACAAGGTCTGTAGTAAGTGACAAGGGTTTTGACAAAACAAGGGTTTTGTACATGGTTCCTGACCTCTTCTGAAGACGTGGCATGAGTTTTAATCTGAACAGAGGTGTACACGGTCCCTGACCTCTGGTGGAAGAAGTTAAAGTTGTTTTTACCTATGCAGAGGCTTAGATATTCCCTGACCCTCGTGGTGAAAGTGGCAATAGTTTGATCAAGGGCATACACAATAGACATCTCAGTGACACACATATCAGTAAATTCAAACAAATTCAATGCAAGTGGTCCCTTCACACAGACATGTTTGCCCACAAAGGAGGCCTATAAGGGCTAGATTTGAAGCAAAAGAATTATGGATATCTATAGTGGCTCTCCCCTCTGTAATACTGGAACCAGGTGCACTGTCAATGGAATATCCTTCTGCCCAATCAAAAAATAGACTAATAGTAATTAATTTGACAGGCACACTTACATCTTAAACCTATCAAGGCCTCTCTTATAAACTATATGTCAATTTATTTTTGTACAATTCTTAAAATACGTAAACTTAAAAACGCATAAAAACAGTTAGTAAAACAGAACCATTCATGCTTTTTCTTTTTTTATCTCTCAGGGCTTCACCGCCAGTGGCCACAGGAGGCACGGCCCTGGTTCAAAATTGGGGGCGGCAGTGGGGGGCAGTAGGAGACGAGCACTTCCATTGTGGAAGCGCTCATCTCCATATTCATCTATATCTATTTATCTTCTGATAAGCCTATCCGAGTCTAGCTCAGGAGACGCGATGACGTCATTATCATCGCGCCACCTGAGCCGGTCAGCACACAGTGGGGGACACAGACTAGAAAAGGCCTGCTTTGCATCGCTGCCAGCCTCATGGTAAGTATTAGTGGGGTTTTTTGTATTGTTTTTTATAGATGACACATTATAGGGGGCACCTAGTGACACTAGAGCATTTCTTACTGGACCATTTTTTGGGGGTAGGGCACTATGGGGGCATCTGGGGGAATTTCTCACTGGCCAATTTGGGGGGGGACATTATATGGGGCACTATGGCCTCTTGCACTAAGGGGGCATTTTTAACTGGCACATTATGGGGGCACTTTGGAAGAAAGAAGCACTATGGGGGCACCTGATAGCACTAAGAAGGGGCATTTTTTACTGGCATATTATGGGGCCACTATAGTGGAGAGAGAACTATGGGGGCATCTGGTGGCACAAAGAAGGGTGATTTTTTACTGGCATAAAATGGGGGCATCTGGTAGCACTAAGAAAGGGGATTTTTTACTGACACATTATGGGGGTCACTAAGAAGGGGCACAGTAAAAGAAAAACTTATAAATGGTAAGGGTGTATTGCAAGCAGGTGGTTTAAATAGAGCACTGAGTCCCTGAATCAAAACATGATCGGTCCAGGGATAGAGCTCCATTGGAACAGAATACAGGTATCCTGAGATAGGCAGGCTGAGTAGTCACTCTGCCTGCATTACAAGCATACATAGGTGATACAAATAACTCACTAATCTCCTCCAGCAAGCATTTGCGCTGGCATCCCCAGGGGATATCACTAGGTGGCATGGCCTAAGTGCACCATCACGAGGGGCGTGGCTTAGGTGTGTATCACCAAATGCTGTGGCCTAGGTGATGTGTAATGAGGGGGGTGGCTTAGGCAGCATATAACAGGGGCATGGCCCAGCAGAGCAACTGACACATTGCTCCCGTCCCCTAGTCCCAGACTGCGACGCTGGAGCTCGGACAGGTAAGTTGGTGACACCATTGATGAATATCCAGAATTATTTTTTTGTCAACTAAATCCAGTGTATTGCCAAAGTTAGAATTATCTCTGGTCTTAAGAATGTTCTGTGAACAACCTTTTAAACCACTAACGGAGTGAGATTTGCCATATCTATCAGAGAAGATAGCGCTCTTGGGAGCAGTCACAGCAGCCAGAAGGATTAATGAGCTACAGGCCTTGCAACCCATGAGTCTTATCTGTCCTTCATCCAATGGAACAGCATGGGGTTGAAGAATTTGCCCTAGTTTAGGCTAAAATATCCTTCTTTCTCTAATGTTAATCAGAGATGATCCTGCCAGCCTGATGTTCCAAAGCTACCTCAAGAGGAGGACAGAAGATTGCAGATCCTGGATGTGGGATAGTGTCAGAAGCGTACCTACCATAGCGGCAGACCATGTGACTGCTATGGGGCCCAGAGCAAGAGGGTTCCAGTCTTAGTTAGGATCATCTCCTCTTCTACTGGAGGTGAAAACTTAGTCAGGACTCTACCCTCAAAGGAACAACTTTTAGCAAATGAGGCAGTGGAAAAATGTCCCAAGGGTCATTGAAAAGGGTTTAGGCAGAAACCCTTCAGTCCTGTGTGGGGGCCTGGTTTGATCCTTGCTATGGGGCTCTTACTTCTCTATGTACGCCACTGGATATTGTCTAAAACTTTGTACCAGACTAAGGGTGTCTGAAAGTGAAGAGGCTTAAATAAAGTGGAAAAAGTCTCCAGGTGGTTTAGAGATACTGTTAGCATATGCTATAAAAAATAAGTAAAAATTCCCCCAGATTTTGAGCTCACTTAACAAGAGTTACAGTCACATCATAGGCATAAATAGCTCAAGAATCAACTGAGAGCATTGAGAGCTGGTTGGCCTTTTGAAGTTCACCAAACACTTCAATTTGTCACTACAAATTGTACTTTTCGGCAAGAGAGGATTGGTCATAAAGACTTTCAGTGCTACCATTAGGAGGTTTTATACTATAAAGGGCTTGTGCTGCATTTCTATATGCATGTGCTGCTGTGCAAGATATCTAGGAAAAGTAAAATGAACTTAGACAATTCCTCTTTCCTGTATTCAAAACAGAAGCCCATAGGGGCGATTTGGCATTAACCCCTTTAGTGACCAGCCTGTTTTGGGCATAACTGGCCAAGCATTTTTCTTCCTTTTTTCATCTTTGCCTTCCAAGAGCTATAACTTTTAGGAGGGCATGTTTTTTGCAGGAAAAGTTGTAGTTTTTAATGGCGCCATTTTGGGTACACATAACTTTCTGATTAACTTTTATTAACTCTTTCTGGGAGGGAGATGGGAATAACAGCAATACTGCCACTGTGTTTTTACGTTATAAATTTTACGGCGTTCATTTTTCGGTATAAATAACATAATATCTTCATTCTCTGGGTCAGTATGATTAAAGTGATAAAAAATAAATATAGACTTTTTTTAACGATTTACTCCTTTTCTTGCAATAAAACCCCTTTTTTTTAAAAGGAAAACATTTTTTTGCGTTGCTGCTTCCCAAGACCCATAACTTTTTTATTTTTTTTTCTGTGGAGTTGTGTGAGGGCTTGATTTTTGCAAGACAGCTTTTATTTTTCATTAGTATAATTTTGGAGTAAAATACGCTTCTTGATTGCTTGTTATAAAGTTTTTTTAATGGCAACTAAGAATACATTAGCAATTCTTTCTTGTTTTTTAATTTTTTTTACGATGTTTACCATAGGGGAAAATCTACATGAAATTTATGTAGTCATTACGGACGCAGCAATACCAAACATATGGGGGAGATTTTTTTTTTTGCAATTTCTTTAATTGAAAAGTGTATTTTCAATGTAAAAAAAACATTTTTTTAAATGGAATTTCTTATTTAATAATTTTTTTTTACCACGTAATAGTCCCACAAGAGGACTATAACAGACAATATTCTGATTGATTTTATCCCTATAGTGCAGTATGTTAATGTCAGTGTTATACTGACATTGACCAGCAGGCGGCGCCAGAAAGGCACAGCCTGCTGGAAACCACTCAAGTCAGGCTTGGGGCCTTTATAAGGGGTGCTGATGGGAGACAGAGGGATTTGACTCCCTCTGTCAGCACTTTGCATGCGGCATCAGTCATTTCATATTCCATGTAAACCATTAAACAGCCCGGATCGGCACTTCTGCAGGTCCGGGCTGTTAGAGCAGGACCGCGGCTCTCATGTGAGAGCAAGGTCCCCTCTCCTTGCTGCACGGATCCCGGGACGCTTTTTTTTTTATACTTTTTTCAGCCTAAGGCCCATTAGTTACCGCAGTTAAAAGCCGTATGGTTGGTCACCAAGTTAAAAAGTGAAAATCTGTTTTGCAACTTTTTAAATGCACTGTGACTTTTTTAGTTGCAATTGGAATTTTTACATCTCCCTTGACAGTTTCCAAAAAGAAGACATAGTGAAGATAAGGTATGGGCGGGGCCACTGACCCCAGCACATTTTTGATTATTTAAACCAGACACCAATGTAAAAAAAATATTGAAATCTACGCCAGTTTTGAGCTGCCGTATATTTCAGTCTGGTGCATGGACAGCCTGAGGAGGCATTTAATTTACAATGAGGTTTGTGCCTTGTCATAAATTAAGGGGGTCATTTATTATCCAGAAATAAGCCTATATTAGTTATATTACTGGCTCACATAGCGGCGCAATGGTTTGTGGCGCCACTATCTATCTTTTCCCTACTCACGCCAGGTCTAAAAAAGTGGATGTGGCATGGATGGGGAAGGGGCCCATCTCATTCATTATTTTCTACGTCTGTTTTAGGTGTAGAAAATGGTCTAAATGTAAGCCAGCTAAGAAGTTGTCTTACAATTAGACTGGCACCACCATATACAATAAGGAGGAGGACTTAACACCCTATAAGGTTTGGTTCAAGTTTATTCACCCTTTGAATTACTTGTCTAAAGCATACAGTAGGGGCGTAAATCACCATATGTATGTGCTGCTGTTTGGGCTATGAGAAAGAGGAATCACATACGGTAAGCATTATAAATTCTACCTTTTTGAGAAAGCTGAGTCTTCTAGAAAATGTTATTATTTAAATAACACATTTTAAATAAATATCTTTGCTATGTGAAAAAATTCTAAAGTGTTACGAAATATGTATCATTTATTTTGACAGCGAGGCCTAATTATGCTAATGTACAAAAAACAGTAATGAGCTGTATACAGTATATTCTAAGATTGTAATACCTGTAAAATAAAATCCAAAATGTGTTTCCTATTTCAGTTATCAGTTTTATCCTAAGGCTGCACATACACAATGTGGCTCTGTAACACTGTCCTCGATTGCCATGCTGCACCTGTACTTGCTGACTAGCACCTGTATGTGCTATTTCTTTTAACTAGCATACACAGGCAAAGCACGGCAGCATGATCCACATGTGGGCCAGGCCTATAAAAATGTATGGGCAGCCTAAATAGAGGTCCTATTGCACAACTCTATTTTCAGGCCAATTATGAGAAACAAATGTTCATAGGAGTACTCATTCTCGCCGATATAATTGTACCACCAATCAGTAGATAAATGATCAAAGGGTGGTATTACACTGCCTGGTCCTCACACAGAGCATGCCCAGATCTTTTGCCGTTTGCTTGCATCAACGTTTTACACTGGTCAATGCAAAGTACATGAGGGCTGAATGATCGCTACCGCAATCTGCCGCAAGCTCCGTAGATACTGAGCGAAGGATGGAAGGAGTAGTAGCTCTGGCTGCAATAATTACTTACAGTGGCAATCATCACACCGATGCTCCATAGGAAAAGGGCTATGATAGGAAGGTGCACCCTTGCTCCTGCCTGATGATATTTGGAATGTCCTTGGTGTTATAAGTGTTGTACTGTTGGCAGGCAGCAGATGAAGGTAATTTGGCCAGCACATGGTGATTAATTCAGTAATTATGCCAGTTGTAGAAAATAAATAAGTCTGTTTTTACTAAGGTGCACAATGGGAGTTGTAGTACATCCAACAGTATAAAAACACAGTTCCAAACAATTTACAGTGTAAATCTTCCCAGATCGCAATGTATGTACAGTATATATGTCAGGATGGAGATTTTAATACTCCTTCCCTCTATCTCTACCAAGTCTCTCTCTGCAGAATCTAAGGCTGGCAATATTATTCTTGCAATGGTGGCTGTAATTCCCAGGTGAGAGATACAGGATTAGGATACAGTGGGCCAGATCATGTCCAAGTGTGAAGGGTGTCTTAGCAATGTACTTCTCACTGCCGTAAAATCTCTATCAGTCTTAAACCCCAAATACCTTACTGACTGACTCCAATGATCTGCCATGCCGATTATGGACTTTCTATTTTGTTCTTTCTCTCTTTTCCTGGGGTACTATGAATTAGAGAAGGTGCTCTCCTTGTGGATTTATCAGATATGAAGCTCCTCTGGAGTTTAGACCTAGTTCTCTAAGGAGTGAGAACATGTAGCTTCCGTCAGCTTCCTCAGCATACAGATATATGCTGGTACATTACAAGGCATTAAAGAGGACCTGCCACCAAAAAATGCAATGCAACCTGAAAGCACCCTTTTATAGAACAGGAGCAGCTGAGCAGATTGATATATAGTGTTATAGGAAAATAATTTAATACAAAGATTTGTTCGCACTTACGTCGGTTGCTGCTGTACATAGGGTTCCCACCCCAGGCAATATATAAGAAAATTACAGCAGATGCAATAGTTTTTTTCTGTATTTGCTCTTTTATTTAGTTTTCAACAGAAGCAGAGAAACATACGGCAGTACGTGTGAATGTTTTCGGCTATGCAAAGCCTTCATCAGACACTGTGCCACAGTGGATGTAGGCAAAAAAGAAGTTAGGTCACATCAAAAGTACAGGAGCTATGCTCCAAGTCTTGAGCTATGCTCCAAAATAAAAGAGCAAATACAGAAAAAAACGTTTGCATCTGCTGTAATTTTGCTTATGTTATAGGAAAAGATTCAGTAAAATCTGTAATTTATACATTTTTATCTCTACTTTTTCTACTTCCTGTGAACAGCTATTGGTACAGGAGGGAGGGGTTATCAGTGACTGACAGCTATCTCTGTATGCACACTTATACACACAGTGCTGTCAATCACTTATAACCCCTCCTCCCTGTACCGATAGCTGTTCACAGGAGGTAGAAAAAGCAGAAATATGAATGTATAAATTACAGGTTGTACTGAATCTTTTCCCAAAAAATCTTTATATCAATTTGCCCAGCTCCTCCTGCTCTATAACATGGTGCTATCAGATTGCATTACATTTTTGGTGACAGTCTGCTTTAACATATTAAATAACATTACACAACAAGAAAAGTTTGCAAGTATCTTATTCTGGGGTACTGCAAATCGATTCTCTCTATTCAGTTATATTCATTTTCGCCAGCACAAAACTGATTACACAAGGAGATGTGCTGATAATAATAACCTTTCATTCTGAATTAAAGATGCAATCAGCTAAAATATAAGCATTTGCTTTTTTTATCTGAGGCTACATGGCGACATGTGTTGCACGACAGCAAGTCACAGAAAACACTTGAGTCAAAAAAATAACTTGTCTAAAACTTGCTTACTCTAAACTATTTTAGAGCTGTGATTTTGCTGTAAAAACACAGTCAAGTCTCAGAAAATTCCCCGGAGAATCACGTTGCATGTAACTTACATGAAAGTCAGGGGAGTAAAAGTCGCATGTGACACAGAATCCATTGGGTCTGGATTGCTTTTGTGGCACCATTTACAATCATTAGATTCAGTGTCACACGACTTTTATGTTGCACAACACAGGTCATAGTGTAGCCCCAACTTTATCGACTGATTAGCAGCACAATTATACAGATCAGTTATTAGGAATAAGCATTCCTATAAACGCTTGATCCAGATAATTGTCCTGAAAATTGCACGCTCTCATGGGGCCTTTTGATTGAGAATATGCAGTTTAAAATTACAGCGAGGAGGGAACAAAAGCTTAGATTTGTAAATGATCTCCCAATGTTTGTTCTTTTTTTTTTTTTTTGAATAGCATACATTAGAAGATGTAATAAGACTAATTAAAGTAAAATACCATTTATTCAAAGTATATAAGTAATTCAGGTTGAAAATGCAGTAAACTATTTAACTAGAGTGATGATATGTAATTACAGGCTTCTTTCTACAAGTTCTATCTTGCTGTCTCTGTTAATACTGACAGCAGTTTTACCGAACAGGAAAATCTTTACTTGTCACGATAACAATATGTGTAATATGAAAATAACCTACATAGCTGATACTAATGTAATCAAACTGCCTGTATCATTATGGATATACATGAAAGTAAGTTACAGCTTTATACTTACAACTTTTAAGTCATCTTCCACGTAAAATACTAGTGAGCCATCATTGCTAAAAGTCCCAATGCAATAGATTTACTAATCCTGTGTGCCTATGCGCACTTCTGCAGCCTAGCTACCAGAAGAGCCAGCACCTTTTCCTATAGTGTGCAAGCACAGCCACCACTGCTGGATTACAGGGTGGTCATAACCACTGGAATCGAGCAGTGGAAAAATGATCCAGTAAATTAGGCAGCCACCTGTACCTGGCTGTAGCCATTCTTTCATAGATTAAGCTTTATTTTTATTTTCCTAGTCCCTTCCCCCAATCTCCAAAGCAATCATTGTAATTTGTTTTGGCTCCTAATACGCTAATGTGCCTATGCACTGGCAAGGGGGGCTGAAGCAGAGTTCTCATGCTGGTTGTGCCGGCTGAATGGCGTCAAAGCCCCAGTTGACTCTTTGTAGAGAGTCACACTCCTTTGACAGTATATTGGGATCCAAAACTAACTGCTTCAATTCCTCGGGAATAGGGGGCCTAGGAATAAATGAAACGGCTGCATAATCTGTAGAGCGGCTGTTACAGCCAGATAAAGGATATAATCTTTAAGGAAGCTGTCTCATGATCGGCTGATCAAACAATTAAAGCATAGGAGAAGTGAGGAGAAACTTTTTTTTTAATGCCTCACAAAACTTGATCGACAAGACTTTTGATTTTAGTCATAGTAATAAAAGTCTAGACAAGTGTCCATGTGAAGATCCTTTATTAATCCATTAAACATTTTGACTCCACATAGTTTTTCTCTGTTTAGTACTGGAATATTAAATAGGTTAATAAAAGATCTTCACTTGGAGTGCTTCCTGAATTTCCATTATTGTGATCAGCTGAATAATGCTGGTCTGGCTTCTCTAAACACCCAGCATCAGCTGTTATCACCAGGGCAAGGTGAGTAAAGCACTGGGTCCATTGAGAGGGAAACTTGATAGACTATGATGGCCATTCAAAAGAATGTCCATACATGTAATGCATGGAAGCGCGAGGTCAGTCAGAATGAGATCCTTATTGTTACAATGTAGATTAGTTAAGATGATCATGTGTCCTCTATTTCCCAGACATGTCCTCTTTTTGGGACCTAAGAAATCAACCAGCCGGAATTCTAAAGTCTCCAAAAATCTCCAGGATTCACCACCTCTCAATCTCAAGGGGTCCTACTGACATTAATACTAATGAGCACTTCCATTGTGGAGCACTCATTATTTCAGCCTTAGAGGACAGGAGGACAGGCCTCTAGGAGCTGTGAGTATGCATTTAACTCACCACTTCCCTCGACTCTTCTGCAGGTGCTAGAGTTGCATACAGTGTATACAGCATTAGGACATAGTGTGCAAAGGCACGCACCATGACCTGATGTTGTGTACATTGTCAGAACGTAGGATAATGCTGGTGACAGAACATAGTGTTACTACAGTGTCATAGGCATCCTATGTGTCTTCAGTTAGGTGAAATATTCTCCCTTAGAAGCAATGCTGTCCGAGTATCATTTTAAAAAAAAAACTCTCTCTTTGTCCTTATATAAAATTGGAGACATGGAAAGGTACAATATGGGTTCAGAGATTATAGATCTATAACCTAGATCTGTAACATGTAAATTTGATTCATTTTAGTAAGCTCTAGTTTTTTAATTGCGAGCACTTACATTTACATATTTATTTTGGCAAACATTATATCACAGCTGTACATAGAAAAAAGGACAAAAACATATTTCCATATCAATGCCAAGTTTAAAATAGGTGGCTTTACATAGATTTTTTTATGACCAGTATAATGAAGGTACATTAAATAGTGCTTAGTTTTTCTTTAAACAAATGCTATTTATTTGAACGCATGAAAAATAAAGGGCAGACAAGCTCTTTTTCTTCATAAAAGACTGCTGTATGCTGGATAAAATGTATGTTGTGAAAATGTTCTTGCAGTTATATGAAATAAGTGATTGTCATAGCAACTCTTCTACACGCCGACTCGCTCAATGCACAGAGGAAGCAAATGTTACCTAACTGGGTTACATCTATTATACCTATCTGGATATAGCCCATATATACAGATTCTCCCATGTAAATAGATCTCTTTTTTAATTATTCCATTAAAACACCTCTTACAACTTCACTGTGAAGAGCACTGTCAAGTAAAATTTCAATATGTTCCTGACTCTAAAAATAAAAATATCAAAATTTGATGTTTAAGGTTTTTCACTTAAGGAAGTTTAGGAAAGTTTGAGAATTGACCTCTGCTATCACTCGTTCTCCTTTAGGGCTACCTCAGCTGACTGTAATGAGATCTTTATTCATTCTGGAGAAAAAGTATGTTTCAAATAAGCAGTTCACTACATGTGGAAATGAGCAACTAAGTGCACCGAGGGATGGCTCAAGCCATTCTGTGCACCTAGCTTCTCCTGCTTCCTTTGCCAGATCCTTCCTCTCCTTCTTGATTGACCGGGCCAGGTTCCTGCATAGTCATCTCGATTGGCTATGTCATCTCGATTGGCTAGATCAATCAAGAAGGAAAGAGAGTGGCTGACAGAGGAAGCAGGAGGAGTAAGGGTGCACAGAGGGGCTTGGGCCCATCCATAGTGCACTTAATTGCTCATTTGCATCTGGATTAAAAGTATCTTTTCTCCAGATTAAAGCTAAGGATCAATAAGTGAAAGATATTATTACATTTGGCTAAACTAGCCCTACAAGTCATCCTGCCTCGTTTAACAGGAAATTTTCTAATAATATACTTATTTTCATTTGTTTGCATTTACAGTCACCCTTATTAAAATATGCTTATATCACTTGCATTCCTGAAATAGTGTTAATATACCATCTGCTTTTTCTTTGCAAATTTCTTAGTGCATTCAGCTCAGTAAATATGTGGTAAAGGTAAACATCTATACCCAGTTTTTCCTCTTTCTGCTACACTGGGTAAAGTATATAGAGGGGTCACTGGGGAGGTGAGCTGGCTGTCTTTTAAGCTGCAACATCTGTCTTCCAGATGACCTGCAGTTAACAACATGTAATTTATCTGAAAGATTCACTCTGTAAAAAACACACACAATGTCAGAATGGCTGTTTTTGTTCACCTCACCACCCGCCTATGATCATCCCACCTCTTTTGTTCATTTTCAACACTTTTGTAAAGAAGGGAGAAAAGGGGACATACTGAGGGCCGCAGGGGGCATGGCCAGCAGGGCCGACGCATTCATATCCATTCACACCAGTCTTCTTGTGGGAATGAAAACAGATTTTAGTCTGTTGTACAGCATCAAAAAACATGAAAATGTAAAAAAATTATAACTCTCAGAATGTGGCAACACAAAAACAAATGATTTTGTTTAACAATAAAGTATAGTGCAGATATCCCAGGTGTCAGACCCCCACCGATCAGATACTGATGATCGACCCAGAGAATAGGTCATCCGTAAAAAAAAAATAATAATAATTTAAAACTCCTTTAAAAAGAAATAAAATAAACACCACATCATAAAGGCCGAAACTGGCTGAGGCGAAAAGGGGTTAAAGTTGTTTATGAACCGTTTTCATTTTTTATATAATCTAATAAAAAATGCATTAAAGAGGTTGTGCAGGGTTTTATGTTGATGACCTATCCTGTCCTAAGGTCCAATATCAGATCAGCGAGGGTCAGACACCCGGCACCCCAGCCAATCAGCTGTTTGATGAGGAGGCAGTGCTCCATATAAACCCTGCTTTCTGTTCATTACACTACTCGTTGTCCATCTTTTAGCGGTAGTGTAAACACAAGTACTTGCTCCATTCAAGTGAATGGAAGGAGTACTTGTAATTATGTTGAGCGAACACCTGGATGTTCGGGTTCGAGAAGTTCGGCCGAACTTCACGAAAATGTTCGGGATCCAAACTCGACCCGAACTTGACCCCGAACCCGAACCACATTGAAGTCAATGGGGACCCGAACTTTTGGGCACTAAAAAGGCTGTAAAATAGCCCCGGAAAGGGCTAGAGGGCTGCAAAAGGCATCAAAATGTAGGTAACTCCCCTGCAAACAAATGTGGATAGGAAAATGACTTAAAATAAATAAAAATTAACCAATATGAATTGGCAACTTGGAGGAGGTGGAATAGGAGGTTGGGGTGGCGTCAGGTGTGAATGCTATGGGAGTTGAAGTTCTCATCACTGCCTAAAAGGATTCATGTCTGCCTGCAATGCCACAGGCCTCATTCACAGACTCAGGGCCATGGCAACCATACATGGGAATTGAAGTTGTCATCACAGCCAAGAAGGAATCATGTCTGCCTGCAGGGCCACAGGCCTCATTTAAACATTCAGGCCCACGGGACCAACAAAGAGGAGAGTTAAAATCACGCCAAGACAGTATTGATTTCACCCAGCAATGCCACAGGCCTCATTCACAGATTCAGACCCATGTCACCCATAAAGAGGAGAGTTACAATCATGCCAAAACAGTATTGACTTCACCCAGTCATGATTTCACTAAAATACACTGATGCACTATTTTGTAGCTGAAATGGAATATACGGTTTAGTGCATAGTATACAAAAGTGCTCTGTGGCACCACAGAGCCCAGGCTAGACAAATGGACTATGTCACCCCTTAAACATACAAAAGGCAATATAGGGGACTTGAGCAGCCAGAAAAAAAAGTTTTTTTTCCTTCACTGAGCTACAAAATAGGATTAGGCTGATGTCTCTGGCAGTCTGGCAGACATGCAGTACACTGCAGTGCCTAAAATGGCCGCCGACCCCCACCTCAGTAACAGATGGATTAGAAAAGAAATCTCTCTGGCAGTGGCTGGGTACACAAATGTTGGATTGCTGAGGCTCCCTCTCTATGTGCTGTATCTTGTGGATTAAAGTTGCACAGGGTCTTCAGATTTCTGCCTTATTCTGTCCCTGATCGCAGCACCAGCATCCTCTCCCTAAGCTCAAATCAGCAGACTGACGTGCGGCAGTACGTGACTCCAGCTTAAATAAAGGCTGGGTTACATGCTGCACTCAGCCAATCACAGCCATGCCATTAGTAGGCATGTCTGTGATGGCTTCTTAGGGCAAGAAGTAGAACGCTTGCTGAATGGCTGCTGTGCAGCCCTTCAGAAAGCGGGAAGAAATCGCCGAACAACGGACCGGAACCCGGACTTTTTTGAAAATGTCCGGGTCCGTGTCCTGAACACCCCAAAATTTGGGACGAACCTGAACTATACAGTTCGGGTTTGCTCAACCCTACTTGTAATTACACTAATTTCCGAGACAATGGGCAGTGTAATGAGCAGGAAGCAGTGGTCACATGGAGCGACACCTCCTCTTCAAACAGCTGATCTGCAACAGTGGAGGGTGTCGGACCTCCGCCGATCAGTAGAGATGGCCCGAACTATTCGCCGGCGAACAGTTCCCGGCGAACATAGCTTGTTCGCGTCCGCCGCGGCGGTCGAACATATTCGATGTTCGCGTTCGCCCCTATACTTTATTATTGAGCAAACTTTGACCCTGTACCTCACAGTCAGCAGACACATTCCAGCCAATCAGCATACCCTCCCTCCCAGACCCTCCCACCTCCTATCTAAACACAAGGATAGGATCCATCTTACATTCATTCTGAAGCTGCAGTAATAGTAATTGTAAATCGCAATGCGATTAATATAACCTGTATTATTCGCATTGCGATTACAACTTAGATCTGAGTTCCTAATAGTTGTATTGCTAGAATATAACGAAGATAACGAATTTAGCGCTATATTCTCAATCTTCGTTATATTCTAGCAATACAACAACCATTAGGAACTCAGATCTAAGTTGAATTCTCAATGCGATTAATATAACCTGCATTAATCGCATTGCGAATTCAACTTAGAGCTGAGTTCTAATGGTTGTTGTATTGCTAGAATATACGTTATATTCTAGCAATACAACCATTAGGAACTCAGGTCTAAGTTGTATCGCAATGCGAATAATACTTACAATTATGAATCGCTGCTGAATCCATTTAATGCCTCTATTTGATTGTATATGACGGTTGACTATGACTACCACCAACGTTCTGCTGCCTCCAAAGCAAGATATCTGAACCCCTAGGGGCCATTTGGGCGTTTTTGATAGAAACGCATCAAAACACATCTGCGTTTTATAATTTTTCATTTTCTAGTTTATTTTTTTGTGTATTTTGCCACATTTGGTTGCATATTTACATTTGGTATAGGCAAATATGGTAGTCTAGATCATTACTCTGCCCAAATCTATATTCAGCTACATGGCTTAGAAAATATGCTGTCAAACAATGATCCTAGGTTTTGGTATAGACACATGATCTAGACTACCATATTTGCCTATACCAAATGTAAATATGCAACCAAATGTGGCAAAATACACAAAAAAATAAACTAGAAAATGAAAAAATTATAAAAACGCAGATGCGTTTTTGATGCGTTTTTTATCAAAAATGCCCAAATGGCCCCTGGGGGGTTCAGATATCTTGCTTTGGAGGCAGCAACACGTTGGTCGTAGTCATAGTCAACCGTCATATACAATCAAATAGAGGCATCAAATGGATTCGCAAAGCGATTAATAATTGTAAGTATTATTCGCATTGCGATTACAACTTAGAGCTGAGTTCCTAATGGTTGTATTGCTAAAATATAACGTATATTCTAGCAATACAAAAACCATTAGGAACTCCGCTCTAAGTTGAATTCACAATGCGATTAATGCAGGTTATATTAATCCCATTGAGAATTCAACCTAGATCTGAGTTCCTAATGGTTGTTGCATTGCTAGAATATAACGAAGATTGAGAATATAGCGCTAAATTCTCAATCTTCGTTATATCCTAGCAATACAACCATTAGGAACCCATCTCTAAGTTGAATTCGCAAATAAGATGTCCCAAACTATTCACTGGCGAATAGTTCCCGACGAACATTGCTTGTGCGCGTTCGTCGCGGCGGGCGAACATATGCGATGTTAGGTCCACCCCCTATCATTGAGTAAACTTTGACCCTCTACATCACAGTCAGCAGACGCATTCCAGCCAATTATCATACCCTCCCTCCCAGACCCTCCCATCTCCTGGACAGCATCCATTTTATATTAATTCGGAATTTGCAGTCTTAGTGAGAGGAGGGAGAGTGTAGTTGCTGCTGATTTAATAGGGAAATCGATAGCTAGGCTAGTGTATTCAGTGTCCACTCCAGTCCTGAAAGACTCATCAGATCTCTGCTGTAAGGACAGCGTCCTGACAGTACCCCAAAAAGCCCTTTTTAGGGCTAGTACATTAGTCTCCCTCCCAGACCCTCCCACCTCCTATCAAAAAGCAAGGGCGGCATCCATCTTAGATTCATTCTGAAGCTGCAGTGTTAGTAGTTGTAATCGCAATGCGATTAATATAACCTGTATTAATCGCATTGCGAATTCAACTTAGAGCTGGAGTTCCTAATGGTTGTATTGCTAGAATATAACGAAGATTGAGAATTTAGCGCTATATTCGCAATATTCGTTATATTCTAGCAATACAACCATTAGGAACAGATCTAAGTTGTAATCCCAATGCGATTAATACAGGTTATATTAATCGCATTGCGAATTCAACTTAGAGCTGGGTTCCTAATGGTTGTATTGCTAGAATTTCTAGCAATACAACCATTAGAACCCAGCTCTAAGTTGAATCGCAAGCGATAATATAACCTGTATTAATCACATTGCGATTACAACTTCCACACTCTGCGTCAACTAGGTATTTTTCCATGGGAGTTTTGCCATGGATCCCCCTCCGGCATGCCCCAGTCCAGGTGTTAGTCCCCTTGAAACAACTTTTCCATCACTATTGTGGCCAGAAGGAGTCCCTTTGGTTTTTAAAATTCGCCTGTCTATTAAAGTCTATGGCGGTTCGCAATGTTCGCAATGTTCGCATGTTCGCGAACATTTGCGGAAGTTCGCGTTCGCCGTTCGCGAACGGAAAATTTTATGTTCGCGACATCACTACCGATCAGATATTAATTACCTATCCTGAGGAAAAGTCATCAATATAAAACCACTGCACAACCCCTTTAAAGGAAAAATAAAAAATATAATACACATTTAAAAAAATGCTACTAGTATTGCAATTAACACATGACCGCTTTTATTTTTACATTTTAATTCAGAGCTACTGTCTAATGTTAAGATATAAGAGGCTGAAAGGTTACAGAGGTGATGGGTAAAAGATTAAAAGACCAGGCCCTTTTCCATACAAAACTTGTAAGTTCTCGTTTAAGGTTCACTTAAAACAGACATTTACAACAGGAATCCTAATGGATTTTTAACAGCATCATTAACCTCCATTAAGGTCAGAAACTCCTTACAGTACATGTTAAAGCATCTGAGCTGTCACTATCTGGTATTTTCGCCTTGACCCCTTCAGCTTCCATAATGCGATGCAATCATCCTCACAGAAAGGCTGATTAAATAAATAGGATAGAATAAAAAATCTTGGCTGCCCTTAAAAATTTGTAGCATCCAATATGTTATTAAGAACTCTACAACTAACAGTCACACTGTCTCATAATGTCAACATATTTGCTCAGTACATTTCACTTGGCATAATTGCACATTCTGCAAGACTGCCAGTGCATCTAATGTCTTTTACCATTAGCTGCTGCTAAAATGAAAAGGTTAAACACATTGTACAGAATAGCTTTTTCCCTGTCACTTATTTCTATTAACCCACTTCCTGATTCATGTTAGCTGTTAGACGTCAATGCAAAGCTCCCGTAATTTTGGGTTTCAAACTTAATTCCAAATACCAAAAAGTCACTCTACAAAAGCAACTTTTCTCAAAGACTTAATGCATATACATTAGATATTTGGATTTCTAATATGTTTATCTTTATATAATGTATGGCTAGTTGGGTTGTCCTCTGTCAGACTCTTAAAGTCTATGGGCCAGATTTATCATTAGCCTAAGTCACTTTTCTGGAGTTGAAAAGTCGCAAAAAATTGTGCAAAAAGCCAAATTGCGCAATTTTTTGCGACTTTTTGGAGACTTACGCCACTCACTCCAAAACCAAGTTTATGGGCGTTTTGTCGTATGTAAATCACTTGCAAGACAGATTTATTATTGCAACTTTTTAAATAGTCGCAAAAAAGTCGCAAAAAATTGCGCAAACTCACTCCACTCATGACCATGCTTATGTTTGACAAAATCACTTTTTTAAAATTGCGACTTTTCCAAAGACAAAGCCAAAATACAACTAGGAACCAGAAATACACCAGATTTATCAACCTCTGAAAGAGCCCATGATAAATTTGACTTGACTCAAATACACATACGCCTTCTTTGAAAGTGGAGTGAACTGCAAGAGTAATGATAAATCTGGCCCTATGTCTGTTTTGACCACTATTTTCACTCCTATATAATAGCAATTCTAAATCATCTACTGTATGATTTACCATTCATTTATTATTCCTTCTAGAAGGTATGAATAAATAGCTAGCAGTTTGCAAAGAAAGCCTAGCTGGGTGTACCCAGGGAATGCAGGTAGAAAGCAGACATGTCTGGAGAGGTTACAGGTCATCTCTAAATTTTATGAATAATAAAGCACCATACTACTGAATGCTTGAATTGTTTCTCTTTGAATATAACATTGGTTAAGTAACATTAGTTTAAAGAATAACTACACTTTGTAAAAACTTTTGAAAAGGCACAGTGACATAGCTAAGATTTTGATTGGTATGGTCATAGCACTGAGACCCCTGACAATTGCATAGTATCTCCTTGCTGTTGAAGATATCCTCATAGATATTCTGTTGAGGCTGTCTTCAGCAGTGAGGAGAGACAGTGCACAGCTGAGTGCTTCTAACTCCTTGATTTATTGATCACCAGGGGTCTCAGTGCACAGACCCCTACCAATCAAAGTCTTTGATATGTCACTATGACATAGCAAAAGTTTTTACAAAGTGCAGTTACTTTTTAAGTAAATGGCTTCCTCACTTAAAGGGGTTCCAGGGAAAGATAACAATAAAAATACTGAAATAAACTATTAAATGCCTTTTTTTAAATTATTATTTAAATGGCTTGTTTAGTCTAGTCTAGTTAATCAGTGAAGGAGCTAAAATAGCGGCTTTTAGATTTATGATCATAAAGTCTGTTCTTCTTGTGACACTGGCCTACATTATCATAAAGTCAACAGTGTCTCTCAAAGTTTACAAAAAAGTTTTGACATACTGTACTCCAGTAACCAGAAATTGGGATCTGTTAATTTTTCCAAAATTACTGAAAAACCAATAATGTCTAAATCCTTGCAAGAACAGACAGGGATATCACTGAAGGTAAGAATCTAAAACGTAGTCCCCACAAGGGGACTGGATTTGTATGTGTGCATTCTGGGACTGGCTTTACTGACATATAGTGAATATTGCCCAAGTGTATGCTGAGAACAGAATAAGGAAAGTGCAGCCCTAGGCACGAGGACGAGGAGCATCTACCATCAAGGTGAGTCCCCGGGCGGAGCAGGTTAGAGGATGAGATCAGGGACAGTGTTATATTTTTCACACAGTCTCCCTCATCCCACTGCTTGAGCCCATGTGGTTTTTGGTGATAGCTTTCTGCGGTGTCTGTTCATTTTTCACTCCATGCTTGATGAGAAAGCAGACACTTCCAGGTTTGATCTAAGACCGAGGGAAAGATACTGCTTTAGCTTCCCTCCTCCCTATAGTTACTTTACTTTTAATAGCTTCCATATATTTCTTGATTTACTCTTTCATTGGATATCTGTAAGCACAAAATCTGTATTTCCTACATTGTCCCACTTTTTAAAGTATAGATATAGAAATAATCCTTCCAACTGTATTAGAAAATGTGAGCGCTCAAGAGGCTTATCAGTAATTAAAGGGGTATTCCGGTTCATTGGGTCTGCTTTAAAAGCATTGTGCAGGTTCTACAAATGTCTAATACACTGTAAAAAAATGTTTTTGCACTGTTCTCTAATAATATCTAGTTACTTCTTAGTCTCCCTCTGCCTTGTTTACACTCCTGCATCCCTTAGGCTAGTTTTACACTAGCGGCAGGACTGATCCGACTGGCTGTTCAGTTAGGTGAACAGCCTGTCACTAGTGAACGTGTACCCCCGGAGTACCGCTCCGGCCGCTTGACTATAATGGGGGCGGGTGGAGTTCCGGCGGAGGCATGGCAGCGCACGGCGAGAGGCTGCCGTAATAAATGTCGGACATGTCATAGAGTTATTCCGGCAGCCTCTCGCCAGGGGCACACGTTCACTGCCGGCTGGACGGATCCGACAGGCTGTTCCGTCGGGTGAACAGCCTGTTGGATCCATCCTGCCGCTAGTGTGAAAGTAGCCTTAGTGTCGACCTGTCTGCTCTCTCCTGCTGCAAGTCGATCATGCTCAGTTTCTCTACTCTTTGTCTAGTCCGAGCTCTGTGAAGTGCATTCTCTTACAGCTGGGAGTAGCAGTGGTCGGGTCTTTTCTGCTCTGAACTTCCTGTCTGCTGAGAGATGGAGCTGTCTGCTGATTCTACAAAGCATGTAAGGGAGCTAGGCTCTACATCACCTGAATTTGGAATAGTTTTTTCTGTTTCTTTTTTCCACTTGCCTATGTAGATCTTGCACAGTGTCACTTGGTCTTTCCCTATCTACTTCACCTGTTACTTGCTGTTTAAACCTGCTTTCTGTGTCTGTGTCTTGATTCTGGTATGTTTCTGCCTTTTACATAGCTGTCTGTATTTGTCTAATTCTGTATTTCTGTGTGTCTGTCAGTCTATCTGAGCCTGTCTGTCTGCAAATCTTACAGTGTTACAAACAACCAAGCCCAAAACAAATTAGATCATAATAATAGGTCTCCACTTTACATGTAATATTAGGGTCCTATGGGTGGTAGACTCTAAAAACAATAAACTTTATTGATATTCATTAAAAATAGACAACACGGCGGATCCGATAATTTCTATATGTATAAATAAAGATTCCCCCAAAACCACATAATATACTATACAGGATATGTGGATAACAGCAGGGAGGGAAAATGGGTAATAGCAATGATGGGAAATAGGCTATGAGGCGACAGGTGTGGTATCCCTACCGTATCCCTTATATATCCCTCAGCCCAAAGAACGCACCTGATGGTGGTGGGTCTTTGTCCACGTGCCTATCCCTAGAACCCTGCGTATCCCTTAACACACCTAAACACCCCAACGCGTTTCCCCCTACCAAAGGGTTCCTCAGGGGGTTAATACAGCAAAACACAAATGTGTACAAAGATGAAAAAAAGATATAACCATAACCATGACAGAAGAGGGGGCTGGTTTCAACCAGCTATACCTGATGAGAGTGAGGCAACACCCGTCACATGACGTATCTATAAATAAGAATTAAAATAATGCACATGTTCAGTTAACGGTTCCCTGTTGGTGACATACTAGCCACACAGAGATGGAGGGAAAGAGGGAAAAACTTACATATTGTCGCAGTCACATATGGCATCCAGCCCCCTCAGAGGTCCTCTGATGTCCAGGACCTGAGGGAGACTGGTGCCGGTGTACTATATAAAGGCACATGAAAAGCAGACTGTCATCACCTGGGCGTCTGACGTCACATCCGGGTGAGCGGGCTCCATTTCCTATATTCAAATTGGCGATGCGTTCCACTGGTGGGACGCACCACAGATACAGACGTCGGCCCATGAGACATAGAGCCTATGTAACGTCAAACCCGGCTGTGGCAGACGTCACTTCCTTCCTGTAAAGATGACGATGCGTTCCAGGGCGGGACGCACCGCTGTAAACGTCAAAGGTTGAGACGTCTAGTCATGTGCCAAAGTGACGTCTCTTCCGGTAATGATGCGCTCCACACTGGAACGCACCGCCACCAACATCACCTACAATAACAAAAGACCCCTCTGGCCCGCTTGAGAGAAAAGTCATTCAACAATATACAACAGGGATATATATGTAACTGAATATATGTCAGAGGCGTGACATGGAGTTAGTGCCCCATTAATTACCCCTCAAATGGTGGCAATTGAAGACAGTGTACGGGAGAAGAAAGAAAAAACAAAAATATAAAAATATAGCCATATATATTCTAGCCATATCTCAGTATCCAATAGAGGTAAAATGCATAAACTCGATAATTATATTTATAGTTACAAAGCAACTGTATAAAGCCACAGCAGATAGGCTGTACGCTAAATTTTTGGACACTTCTCGTGTCACTGGTCAGCTAAGGTACATAATGCACATATACAACTTGAGGCGAGCGTCATATCATTACGGAAAAAAAGGACTCACAAAAAACAGCTGAAGGTCAATCTATCATTAAGGCCCGTAGGGGACTGGGATCGAAAGCGATATATCCATTCCGTCTCTTTACATAGAACCTTTCGATCCCAGTCCCCACCACGGAGGGGTTGTGGGACAACATCAAGGGCCATGAATTTCAAGGCTCCCGGATCACCTCCATGAACAGAGTTAACATGCTCTGCCACCGATGTATCCCTCTCATTGGTGACATTGTTAACATGCTCGCATATCCTCCTACGGAATTCCCGTATAGTTTTTCCAACGTAGTCAAGGGGACATGAACATTGCACCACATAAATAACACCTCTCGTTCTACAGTTGGCAAATTGTCTGAGAGAGAAGATACGGCCTGTTGCAGAGCATGTTATGGATCTCCCCGTTCTAATGTACCCACATGCTTTACACTTTCCACATCTAAAAACACCAGTTTGTCTCCTGGTCAGCCAATTCCCCTCCGCTAGTGGGGGAGTATAATGGCTCCGGACCAAGCGGTCCCTAAGACTTCTCCCTCTCCTATATGTGATACTAGGGTATATCGAGAGCGACTCCCTAATGTCGCCGTCTTTAAGGAGAATATGCCAATATTTACCCAAAATTGCTCTGACCTCTTTGTTGGCGTTATCAAATGTGGAGATAAAGCGTGTAATCCGTGGCTCATCCGTTATCTGTTTAGGGATCAGGAGGTCATCCCTCACCCGCCCTTCCGCCTCCTGAAAGGCTTGGCGGAGTATACCATCCGGGTATCCCCGTTCCCTGAATCGCTGATAAAGGCGCTTAGATTCCTTATAGAAATCGGCAGAGGTGGAACAGTTCCGTTTGACCCGAAGGTACTGCCCTTTAGGGATGCCCCATTTTTGTGGAATAGGGTGGTGACTCTCCCATCTCAGCAGACTATTTGTGGCCGTAGGTTTACGATAAATCGTAGTAGTCAGTCTATTGACATGTTTTTCAACCCTAACATCCAGGAAGGTAATCTCCCTTTCGTGGATCTCGTAGGTGAAGGCAAGGCCCAAAGTGTTGATGTTGAGTTCCTGAACGAAGCGGCGGAACTCGAATGTGGTCCCGCCCCATACGATGAAAATATCATCAATGTAGCGGGACCACAATCCGATTTTATCCTGCCACCAAGGATGATCGTCAGGAAACACAATAGTATCCTCCCACCAGCCCAGAAGGAGGTTGGCATATGTGGGGGCACACGGGCTCCCCATTGCCGTCCCTCTGAGCTGGTGGTACAGGTGGCCATTGAAGAGAAAGAAGTTATGTGTTAGCACAAATGACAAAAGCTCCACAACAAACCTATTGTGGTCAGCACAATGTATGTCTCTTGTATTGAGAAAGAAATTGACCGCCTCAATACCCTTGTTGTGGGGTATACTGCTATAAAGCGACTCAACGTCGATGCTGGCTAATAGACACCCAGCATCCACAGTGATGGTGTCGATTTTTCTCAAAAAGTCTGTGGTGTCGCGTGTATACGAGGGTAGAGTGACAACAAAGGGCCTCAGAACATAGTCAATGTAGACTCCACAGTTTTGTGTCAGGGAATCAACCCCCGACACTATAGGGCGTCCCTTTAGGGGATTAATCCCTTTATGTATTTTCGGTAGCCCATAGAAGGTGGCTATATGTGGAGTCTCATTGACAATAAATGCAGCCTCCATTTTCGTTATAACTCCCCTACTAAGACCTCTCTTGACGATTCCTTTCAAGTCAAGGAGATAGACCTGGCTGGGATCACTCTTAAGGATTTCATAGCTACCTGCATCCTTCAATATGTTCATACACATTGTGCAATATTGTTCATGGTTCAACAGCACCAGATTACCTCCTTTGTCTGATGGTTTTATGACCACTTGTTTTTCGCATTCGAGAGCTCTGAGTGCATCCCACTCGGTCTTGGGGAGATTAGATCTATATTGCACTTTGCCGATTCCTTCAATCTCAGCGGTCACCATCTCGAGAAAAATATCTATATACTCATAATTAGATCCAGGAGGCAATCTGGTGCTGCGGGGTCTAAGGCCAGTAAATGGTCCCTGACCCGGATTCCTCTGGCCTTCTTCCTGAAGTTCCATTAGTAACTGAAGGTTTGGAAAATCAGTTTCAGCTATCCCCAATTTGGCACAGGTGTGTCTAATATAGTTCTTGTAGAACTTCCGCCACTAAAGCTTCCTATAAAATAGGTGTAAGTCCTTGATCCAGACAAATTGATTGAACGTCTCAGTAGGGACAAAAGATAAACCTTTAATTAAGACTGTATTCTCAGCGTGGGTAAGGGGCCTACCAGACAAATTGATCACCTGTAGCTTGTCCCCTCTGTACGATCCCTGTTCCGATCTCTGAGTTAATAAGGTGTTTGACCCGAAGCTAAAAAAGGTTGTGTCTGCGTATTGGTAGTAGAGGAGGAAGAAGGTGGCCCAGAGAAGTTTCCAGCCCCCATTGGGATTGATCGCCTCATACCTCTTGGCCATCTTCTCTGTCCTCTTACGTTAACAGCACCCCTGTTAGTTCCTGTATTCGCTCGGCCCCTCTCTGGGTCTGTATCTGACAATTCCTGTTCTGAGGAAGATACCTCAGATTCTACCGGATGACTCTCTCTCTTCTCCACCAAATAAGCTCTCTTTTCTCTAAAATCACTTAGATCCCGTGTGAATTGTCTGTGTTTGCGTTCCTTTAGAATCGCCTGATATTTTTCTACAGATGTCTGTAGGAACGCCTCCCGTTTTTCAAATTCGGGATCTGATTTGAATTTCAGAGTGGTGTCTATGAGCTCCCTCAATTTTTTGGTGGTTTTATCGAAGATCTTTTGTTCTGCCTGTAGCAGGATCTTCATCAAATTGAGGGAGCTCTTAGTCAGCTCCTCTTCCCACTCTTCTTGTAGAGTTGGGGAGGCGGCCCGTGGGGCCGGAGTCAGTCGGATACGGAGACCCTTAGGGAATATACGGTGTTCAATATAATTTTCAAGAGTTCTCAACTCCCACCAGGACTTGATATTCTCCTTGTACCCTCCGTATAGTTCCTTAAAGGCCGATTTGCAGTTGACAGAGTTGGACAGGCCAGGAATCTCTCTATCCAAAAAATATCTCTAGCCTCTTGAATAGATGCCTCAGTGAAAAGCGTACCCGTAAGAAAGCTGGCCATCACAATTAGTCATACAAACAACCAAGCCCAAAACAAATTAGATCATAATAATAGGTCTCCACTTTACATGTAATATTAGGGTCCTATGGGTGGTAGACTCTAAAAACAATAAACTTTATTGATATTCATTAAAAATAGACAACACGGCGGATCCGATAATTTCTATATGTATAAATAAAGATTCCCCCAAAACCACATAATATACTATACAGGATATGTGGATAACAGCAGGGAGGGAAAATGGGTAATAGCAATGATGGGAAATAGGCTATGAGGCGACAGGTGTGGTATCCCTACCGTATCCCTTATATATCCCTCAGCCCAAAGAACGCACCTGATGGTGGTGGGTCTTTGTCCACGTGCCTATCCCTAGAACCCTGCGTATCCCTTAACACACCTAAACACCCCAACGCGTTTCCCCCTACCAAAGGGTTCCTCAGGGGGTTAATACAGCAAAACACAAATGTGTACAAAGATGAAAAAAAGATATAACCATAACCATGACAGAAGAGGGGGCTGGTTTCAACCAGCTATACCTGATGAGAGTGAGGCAACACCCGTCACATGACATATCTATAAATAAGAATTAAAATAATGCACATATTCAGTTAACGGTTCCCTGTTGGTGACATACTAGCCACACAGAGATGGAGGGAAAGAGGGAAAAACTCAAGAGAGGTCTTAGTAGGGGAGTTATAACGAAAACGGAGGCTGTGTTTATTGTCAATGAGACTCCACAGATAGCCAACCTTCTATGGGCTACCGGAAATACATAAAGGGATTAATCCCCTAAAGGGACGCCCTATACGGGAATTCTGTAGGAGGATATGCGAGCATGTTAACGATGTCACCAATGAGAGGGATACATCGGTGGCAGAGCATGTTAACTCTGTTCACGGAGGTGATCCGGGAGCCTTGAAATTCATGGCCCTTGATGTTGTCCCACAACCCCTCCGTGGTGGGGACTGGGATCGAAAGGTTCTATGTAAAGAGACGGAATGGATATATCGCTTTCGATCCCAGTCCCCTACGGGCCTTAATGATAGATTGACCTTCAGCTGTTTTTTGTGAGTCCTTTTTTTCCGTAATGATATGACGCTCGCCTCAAGTTGTATATGTGCATTATGTACCTTAGCTGACCAGTGACACGAGAAGTGTCCAAAAATTTAGCGTACAGCCTATCTGCTGTGGCTTTATACAGTTGCTTTGTAACTATAAATATAATTATCGAGTTTATGCATTTTACCTCTATTGGATACTGAGATATGGCTAGAATATATATGGCTATATTTTTATATTTTTGTTTTTTCTTTCTTCTCCCGTACATTGTCTTCAATTGCCACCATTTGAGGGGTAATTAATGGGGCACGCCTCTGAGGGGGCTGGATGCCATATGTGACTGCGACAATATGTAAGTTTTTCCCTCTTTCCCTCCATCTCTGTGTGGCTAGTATGTCACCAACAGGGAACCGTTAACTGAACATGTGCATTATTTTAATTCTTATTTATAGATACGTCATGTGACGGGTGTTGCCTCACTCTCATCAGGTATAGCTGGTTGAAACCAGCCCCCTCTTCTGTCATGGTTATGGTTATGTCTTTTTTTCATCTTTGTACACATTTGTGTTTTGCTGTATTAACCCCCTGAGGAACCCTTTGGTAGGGGGAAACGCGTTGGGGTGTTTAGGTGTGTTAAGGGATACGCAGGGTTCTAGGGATAGGCACGTGGACAAAGACCCACCACCATCAGGTGCGTTCTTTGGGCTGAGGGATATATAAGGGATACGGTAGGGATACCACACCTGTCGCCTCATAGCCGATTTCCCATCATTGCTATTACCCATTTTCCCTCCCTGCTGTTATCCACATATCCTGTATAGTATATTATGTGGTTTTGGGGGAATCTTTATTTATGCATATAGAAATTATCGGATCCGCCGTGTTGTCTATTTTTAATGAATATCAATAAAGTTTATTGTTTTTAGAGTCTACCAACCATAGGACCCTAATATCCCAAATCTTACAGTGTAAAGTCACAGAAAATAATCCACTATAATAAAACATGCAAACATAACATATGGACTAAGCACTCACTCTAATGATAAAATCTGAGACACTTAGCCAACACATTTTGATCAAAACACATCTGTTCCCACCTACCCAGCGCCAAGGTGGTCTCAGTTCAGGCAGGTCCTACGCAAACCTCACTGTGCTGTTATGCATTTATATTTAGGAGCGCAGACCTTGCACATATAGTGTGTTGCTCCTAGTTACTTCTGTGTGCAACAGCAGTCAATGGGAGGAGAAGCACACACACCTATATGTACCAGCTAATCAAGGTCACCTATTAGATAGGTGGGGCAAAAGTGCACATGAATGCTACTCCCAGAATAGGAGTGCATTCACACATTAGGTGCCATTTCTTCAAGACAAGTTAAACAAATCAAGGAAAATAAATATAAAACATCCTGCACGATATGATAGTGATTGTTGCGAATGTACATGGCTATATTTATAAAGTCACAGAAAATAATGCACAATTATAATAGATACATAACATATGGACTTAGCCCTCACTCTAATGATAAAATCTGAGACACTTAGCCAACATTTAGCCACATTTAGCCTCATTTTATCATTGAAATCTTACAGTGTGTCTGTATGTTTTTCACTTTGTATATCTCACTAGTTTCCATATCTCTTTCTCACAAACATCACACGAGGATGTGCACTCCACTGTGTGTTTCAAGAATGAGAAGCAGACATGATAGACATGTGGTGCATAATTTAAAAACAGAGTCACTTCAGAGGCTGATATGTATCAGGTTAGTTTAAGTCCACCACATACACACCAACACTACAGGAATTGAAAAAAGTTAAATAGCCGGGATACCCCTTTAAATGTTTCATAGCAAACTGCATTAAGGTCTATGTAAATGAATATATAGTATAGAACACAACTAATTTTTTTCAATTAAAAAAATTCCATTCTTTATCTTTTCCATACAGCTATGCTGAAAGCTTCCAATACAAAGTTATGGTAAAGGAAATTTTGGAATAGATTGTTTCCTACTCTTGACATATAAAAAGTCAGTGCCTTACACAGTGAGATTCTAATTCCAGAAACAATGTTCAATCAAAGTTATAATATTTAGATAGCACTCAATACATATAGCCTTATCCTCATCTTTAAAATTTGGAAAAAATAGAATTTTTGATAACTTGATCCCTGTGTTGCCAGAGCATGCACGATCATAAAAAAATACTTTATTGCCTTGAGTAGTGATTAGCAAAATATAAAAAAAAAATTATTTGGCTAGTTCGAAGAATTTAAAAAAATATCCGCTTCATGACAAATGACTTCACGAAGCACATTTCATTAGATGTAGTGGGTGCAATGACAGGGAGCACCAATTTTGCCGCCCTCCATCATTGTATCCCTCTGATGCCTTATTCATACATGATTGCAGCATCTGATATTAATAACAGAGTGTAAATTTTTTTTTAAAAATACTTACATGATTTATTTGGTCATGACAGGCCGGCCACCGTCATTTTACTTGAAGGTCTGGTGCGAAATCTCATCTGGCCCGAGATGATGTCATCATGCCGGTCGGCGTGGAGACGTCATACGTAATGGCGCACGGGAGTTCGGCCACAATCTTCAAGCAAGATCGCCACAACTGGCCCTTCGCAAGCAAATGGATCAGGTTAGTACTATTTTTTTTAGGTTTTTTTACGCTGTTTCAGTTTAAATCGATTCGCTAACGTTAAGCACAAGGAGATTTGGCTTTGCGGCAAATTGAACTTTATCCTTAAATTTGGATCAAAGTCCACTTGTCTTGAGCACTAATTTATTTGTTATAAAAATATACATTGTTTGCAAATTGCTTTTAAGTGATGTTGTATCCCAATCTCCTACCCCAACAAATGTAAGATTAAACTTTTCCAAAAAGATAGCCTCCACCATTATGACAGCTCCCAAAATAGTATCTAGATGTTTCAGGATTCAAGAAAACAGCTTCAAAATTTTAAATAATGTAGATGTCAAAGACGCCATATAAGATTAGTAAAATTGCATGGTACCCCTCCCCCCCTCCCTGCAAATGTCACCATATTTTGTGCATTATATGTCCCATAGGCTTCATATTAAGAAAGTGGAAGCTTCCCTGGTAGCTGTTGCTAGGCAGGGCTGGAATCACCTCTTCCTCTCTAGGAGGATATGAGTTCAGTTTAACCCCTTAAGGACACAGGACGTACATGTACGTCCTGTGTCCGGTCTTTAAAGATGGCGCCCGCTCCTGCTCCATGCGGGCGCCTTAGCCGCAGGTGTCCGCATGGTTCCTGTAGCAGACACCCGCGGCTAATGTCCGCGACCGGCAGCGATGCCGATCGCGGACATTTAACCCCTCAGATGCCGTGGTCAATCCTGACCACGGCATCTGAGTTGCACTAAACCGAAAGTTTTACTTTCGGTTTGCGCTCCAGCTCCCGTGTGGAGATCGGAGGAGCCGGAGCATGCCTGTAGTAGCCTGGGTCTCTATGAATGAAACCCAGGCTGCTCTGTAGTATTTCCTATGGAGCCTTGCCTGTAATAGGCTTCATAGGAAATATGCGATTTTTCATATATTCCAATGCTATTGCATTGGAATGTATGAAAATCGCAATCAGATGATTGTAAGTTATAGTTCCCTATGGGAACTATATAAAAGTGTAAAAAAAAAATGAAAAGTTAAAAAAAAATAAAAAACATAAAAGTTCAAATCACCCCCTTTTGCTAAAATAAAAATTAAAAAACTAAAAATTTTTAAAAATACACATCATGGGTGTCGCAATGTGCAAAACGCCCATAGTATAAAAATATAAAAAATATTCCCCATCGTCAAACAGCAAAACGGAAAAAGCGTCCAAATGGCGGATTCGCCATTTTTGGTCGCTTCATTTTCCACAAAAATTACATAAAAGGTGATCAAAAAGTCATACACACCCCAAAATGGTATCAATAAAAAGATAAGATTATGACGCATAAAATGAGCCCCCATACAGCTCTGTACATATAATTACAAAAAGTTATAGGGGTCAAAACATGGTGACAAAAAGTAAAACTGATTTTTTCCCACTTTTGAATTTTTTTCACTATCAAAACGCAAGAAAACCTATACATATAGGGTATCGCCGGATTCGTACTGACCTGTAGAGTAAAATTAACCAGTCAGTTTTATCGCACATCGAACGTCGGAATTTAAAAAGCAGCGAAACTTTGGTGGAATTGCTTTTTTTTTGCAATTTCACCCTATTTGGAATTTTTTCCCCGCTTCCCACTACATCATATGCAATATTACATGGTGGCATTGGAAAGTACAACTTGTCCCGCAAAAAACAAGCCCTCATATGGCTATGTGAACTGAAAAATAAAAAGTTATGGCTCTGAGAAGGCAGGGAGCGCAAAACGAAAACTCAAAAAGTAAAAAACCTCCGGTCCTTAAGGGGTGTGAGCTGTGAATGAGTAAAAAGATAAGGAGTAAACCTGACGGGGAAAACATCTCATTTTGTGGATCAAAAAGCAGTACAGTGAAAGAGTATGTTTACATTTACATGACAGTGGAAAACAGACGAGCGCCGGCAATTTTTTTCAGTTTTTAGAACATTGCAGACTATGGGGCTATTCATATGGGCGTTTTTTTTTTTTTTTTCTTTTAAGGCTAGTGAATACTGGCCATCAAAAAGAGAGGACATCTCCTAATTTTCACCCCAAGACAGACACCATTGAAATTAATAAGACTGTTTTTAATGACTGTGTAGTCAGGAGTGCATCCATCTAACGGCCATTAAAAATGGGTTAAAATGCCTTTCAGGGGTTAAAACAAAATACATACACTACTCACAAAAAGTTAGGGATATTTGGTTTTTGGTTGAAATTTAGGGAAAATGTAAAGCGTCCACGCTACAGTGACATTTAGAGATGAGTGAATTTTTCAAAAATTTGATTCCCCGCTTTGCTGAATTTTTTTGAAGAAATTCGGTTTGATCCAAATTTATTTGCGGCAAATCGCGGTAAAAAACTGCTATTTACTGGCTTCAGAGAGCCTTTATAGTGGTGTAGAAAACTGTGCCTTGCAGTAACACGCATAGGGAGTCTGCTGTGGTAGTGAAATTATACTGTCAGTCAGTATGACACACAGATGACCGGCGTTGCTCTTAGAATCACTGCACCAAATAACTCAAGTATAAACTCAGCCTTACACGTCGATGTTAAAACCAAGAAGAAGTGCACTCCTTTTACACCGTCATCAGCTGATTCCACATAGATGTCTACAGAACCTATTCTATTGAATGCCTATACAAGTAGAGCCCCCCGACAGAGTGGAAAGGGTGTCAGCAGTAAGTTTGTGTTGACGTCACTGAATATTTTGCCCTTCCTCTGATCCGTCAGAACAATAACCCCCCAAAAACATATCCTGTCTGTTGAGCATCCGCCTTTACTCGGTCAGCATTTGGTCAGTAATCCATCAGTATTGCTAATGAAAAAAAAAAACAAGAGAGTATCCAAACAGCGATGACACATGAATAAGGAGACCACTGAGTGGCCCAATGACAGAGTTTGGAGGAGGCGGCAGCATCAGGAAGAGACCCTAGGGTGGCACAATGACAGTGTGGAGGAAAATGTAAAGCAGCTGCATCAGGACACCACAGAGTGACAAGGTGACATAGTGTGGAGGTGGGTGGCAAAACCCGTAGCAGCTGAAAATGGTGGGTGAAAGAAGGAGCACTTGGCATCAGATGTGTTGCATCAGGCGGGTGGCAGAATCAGAATAGTAGCTGAGGCAGGTAGCCAGAAGAAACTGTTCTCTTTTGTCAAAGTGTTGGTGTGGCACCATAGATGATTTAGTCTGACGCATCAGGAATTGGTGATTGGAAATCCCGGATGAGCTACGCCTGATTCTTCTTGACAAAGGTCAGTCTCTCCACATTTTGGGTGGACAGGCAAGTTCTTCTTGGGGTAACTATGTCCCCCGCCACACTAAAAACCCGCTCTAATGCCACACTACTGGCCGGGCACAACAGCTTTTCCAGGGCAAACTCTGCTAGTTGCTAATACACTAATACAAACCAAAAAGGGCTGTCATTTTCTCACTTCAACACACAACAGCTAATAAGCCCTTTTTCTGTTTTCCCCACTAATACATGCCAAAAAGGGCTTTAGAACATTTCCGCTGAACAGCAAATATATATATATATATATATAATATATATATATATATATATTTATATATATTCCAATAAGATCAGGCAGCACTCCACTTCAACACACGGTGCACGCGTCCGCTCGTGTCCAAGAGCCGCATATATTCATAGAAAAGAACGCAGCACTCTTCCAAAAGTAAAAAAAGCGGTGATTTATTCAGCACATGTGACAGCAACGTTTCAGCTCTCTGACAGAGCCATTATCAAGCCAAGTGAACAAACATAGCATAGTTGTGCATATATATACTCCTGTGCAGGAAATCATTAGTGTCATATCCTGTGTAATTACATGCATATGTGTATAAAAGGGTGCAGTTAATCAAAATACAATTGATTGCAAAAAACGTAGTTCTGTGCATAGACATCGTGTTCCCCAGCATGAGGTATCTTAAAGCATTTTCATTTGTGATATATAAAATTTATCTTCATATAAAAGTGTTCATCTCCATGTGAAATCACACGATGCAGTGAAATTAAAAACTCCTGGCTTGTATCGCTTCGTAAGCATATACAAAGAAGGGAACAACCTGCAGGGAAAAGGAGTCAAAACCATTACTCATGTGGGTTACCTTATGTTGTTTGTAACGTCTTCATTCATATAGCTTGGCGTCCCACATGTTCCACCATGCCTGCGCACGCCCCTCCAGCTGCGTCACCACCACAACAGTGATGGGGCGTAACAAGGATGGAGGGGCTGGGGCATGCGCCTTGCGCAGCAAACACACAAGGCGCCATCTTGGGTAAGGGTACATTAGCGCCAAGTTCACATGACGCTTCATCCCTCCACTGAAAAAACCGCAGAGCGGTACAATCTGCCTAACTTTATCATATAACTCACAACCCCCTCATAACAAACATCTTAACCCCTCACGGGTCAATTGAACAATATTTATGTCGATAATGGGTAGTGTATTCGGTAACCCAAATAAGAATAAGGGCCGACCCCTTTATTACCCTGGTATGCTCACATATTATAATTCATTATAATAAACTATATACATCATATCGTTATTGCACAAACATTAGCCATATCACTTTATATAGCAAACCAGAATTTTTCAAGGACTATCCTTAGCAGCCTATAGGATCCTAACGCCTGTAATCATTAATTTACTTAATCATTCCTGCTGTAACCCTAAATTCCACATTTAACCCCTTTGGCATAAGTGTATCTAACCGGAAAATCCATCTTAGCTCACTCTTTTTCAGTATCGATATTCTATCCCCTCCTCTTTTTGGCATATTAATCTTTTCCAAGATCATAAACTTCAGATCCTGCTCCCTGTGTTTCTTCTCAGAAAAATGTTTATATATATATATATATATATATTTTTTTTGCCTTTTTTGCCTTTGGTTATAATAGAAAATAACGAAATTTCTGTTATCGAGGACAGAAAAGAAAGTGCCTCCTGTCTTTAAATTTCAGAAAACATACTTCCGATTTTGTTAGTTCCATTTAATAACCTATTTGTACCAAGCCTGTGAGTTTTCATTTCTAGGAAACCATTGGCTTTTTTAATTTATAGGCCTCATAATAAAAAGTCTGGAAAATGAAAGGGTGTAAAATGAAGGACCCATGCATCGTTCTCCAAGAGTCAGAATGTCTGTAGTAGCAGCGGTAGCAGTAGGCTACAGTTTTCCCTGGATTCCAAAAGATGCTAAATTATTATTGAGGACAAAGAGGATGAGATTGGGGAGTGGATAGTTCACTCCTCCTCGCAATCACAGCAGTATGATGTGGAGGTCACCTCTGAATCTGACACTGTGCTTTGGAGCCAGGGGTCACAACATTGTTCCTGATCCTCCTCCTTGAAAGCCCAGTTGAATCTTCTCTGTCTTCACTGGCTCCTCCCCAGCTAAATGCCTTCTTGTTTCTTAAAAAAATCAACAATACCCCACTAAACGCTATGGAATATACCCAAGAGAGCTTACCTGTGGATGGCAGAAGAATCAGAGTTTGGAAAGTCATGTGGAGGAGATTCAGGGAGAGGAGGCGGAAGGTTCAGAGCGGAGTTGTGGAGAGTGAGAATGATAATGATTGTGTGTTGGGCAGGACCTGGATGCTGGATCGGGTTGCTAAGGAGCAGGTGACATCAGAGGAGGATGGTGGCAGCGGTGGCAATAAAGAGCAGAGGCAACATATAGTCAGAACATTTCAAAAAACTGCAAGGGCCATTTGAATGCTTCTGCAGAACAAGCACAACGTTTGTCTGTGTGTGTATGTATACATGTAAACAGTGGGAGGAATCTGCCCTTGTTAAGGCATAATTTTTGGATGCTTGGTCCAAACAAATCCCTGTTTCTTTAACCACTTCCAGACCGGGCCATTTATCCCCTTCATGACCAGGCCTAATTTTGCAAATCTGACATGTGTCCCTTTATGTGGTAATAACTTTGGAACGCTTTTACTTATCCAAGCCATTCAGAGATTGTTTTCTCGTGACACATTGTACTTTATGTAAATAGTAAATTTGAGTCAATATGTTTCATCTTTATTTATTAATAAACATTCCCCATACTGTATGTCTACTTTATGTTGGCATAATTTTAGTAATGTAATTTTATTTTTTTTGGGCGCTAGAAGGTTTAGAAGTTTAGAAGCAATTTTTGAAATTTTTAAGAAAATTTCCAAAGTCAACTTTTTTAAAGACCAGTTCAGTCCTGAAGTCCCTTTGTGGGGCTTACATAATAGAACCAACCCATAAATAACCCCATTTTAGAAATGACTCCCTTCAAACTATTCAAAACTGATTTTAGAAATGTTGTTATCCCTTTAGGTATTCCACAGGAATTAAAGCAAAATAGAGGTGAAATTTCATCTTTTTTTGCAGATTTTGCATTTTAATCATTTTTTCCTGGAACAGATCAAGGGTTAATAACAAAACATACCTCAATATTTATTACCTTGATTCTGCAGTTTGCAGAAACACCCCATATGGGGTCGTATAGTGCTGTTTGGGCACACTGCAGGGCACAGAAGGCATGAAGCGCCATATGGTTTTTGGAGGGCAGATTTTGCTTGAAAGGTCTTTGAACACCATGTCGTATTTGAAGAGGCCCTGAGGTAACCCCAAGTGACCACATTTTGTAAACTACCCCACCCAAGGAGTTTTTAAGGGGTGTAGAGAACACATCACTTAACAGCTGTTTCATAGAATTTTTAATATTTGGGTGTGAAAACTTTCATTTTCCCAAAAGATAACAGGAGAATATTCTCCTCCCACCAATTTTCCATCCACTTTATCCTGAATCCAGTAACACCCTAATTGTGGCCGTAAACTATTATTTGTGGAAGCGCCAGTACTCAGAAGGGAGGGAACGGCTTCTGGATTTTCTAACATGGAATTTTCTGTCATGGTTTTTAAGAGCAAAACCTTATTTTATTTTTTGTTGATTGAGCTGAGCTGCATAAGGGCTTATTTTGTGCGAGAGAAGCTATAGTTTTTATTGGCACCATTTTGGTGAACATTTGGCTTTCTGGTTGCTTTTTATCTCATTCTTGGGAGGTGAAGTCACAAAAAAGCTGTTTGGTGTCATTTTAGAATTTTTTTTTACACCGTTCACTTGATGGGGTAGATCATGTGATATTTTTATAGATCCGGTCAATACGGAGGCAACAATACCAAATATGTCTGTTTTACATTAAAAAAAAAACAATTCTGAAAAAAAAATCATGTTTTTGTGTTGCCCTTTTCTTAGAGCCATATTTTTTTTTGTTTTTCTGGCTATAGTCTTGTGTGAGGGCTTGTTTTTTGTGGGACGAGGTGACGTTTTTATTGCTACCATTTTGGGGTACATACGACTTTTTGATTAATTAATATTATGTTTTTTGTGAGGTCATGTAACTTCATTTTTTTTTTTTTTTTACTATTGTTTTCTCCTGTAACTGGGGCTGACATAGTAGCATCAGTTACAGGGAAAATACACCCACCAGAGAGGCTGTTCAGCATAACACAGCACTGTACAGCCTCAGTGCAGGGCTGATCGAGGTCTGTAGAAGACCCGACAGCCCCTGCACTCTCCCGACCCCGGTGGTCACATGACCACTGGCCGAAACAGGAAGCGACAGATCGCTCCCTCAGCTGTATACACAGCGCTCGTTGAGCGATGTGTATACCGCGATCTAGAAGGCAGGGACCCCCAGGAATGCTCGTCAACGGTTTCGGACAGGGAGAGAGAGGAGTCTCTCTCACTGATCCAGCAAAGCACTCTGTCAGATCATTAAGGCATAAGATAAAACTTAAAAAAGGAATATACATAGAGTGCATATGAAGTGTGGGGGAGCCAAAGAAATGCCAATCCTAGGTGTGTTAGTTAGTGAAGAATTACAAAGTATAAGATAAAAAACTACATACAAGCATGAATTTCTCGTTCCTGAGGAAGGGGATTTATTTACTTCCCCCGAAATGTGTTAAGCTCACTTAATTAGAATAAAGAAATCTTCTGTTGCTACATCCTGTGAGGTCCCTGTTTTACCACTCTGGGATAAGGATTCCATTACATCTGTCAAGCAATCTTGGTGAGGGAGGTGAGGGTACGAGTGTATTGAGTTTATATCGTACTACCCGCCCTGGTAAAGTAAGTGGTTAATATACAGTTTCAAAACCAGTGTCTACCTCACTCAGAAGTATGTCGTTTTTTATCTTTTACTATGTAATTCTTCACTAACTAACACACCTAGGATTGGCATTTCTTTGGCGCCTGTATATTCCTTTATTAATTTTTATCTTGCTCTATATTCACAGTTTAACCGTTTGGGTTGAATTGAATATGTAGGGAGCAGCCTTAGTGTCCAATTCCACACCACTCCATCGCTTAGGGTATTCCCCTGGCTCTATCCCTCATCCCTTTTTCCCTTCTTCCTACCCAAATTCTGGTTACATTTTACAACTCTTTTTTTATTTACTCAACAGATCATTAAGGAAGCAGTCAGGGAGTCTGGCACTGCTGGAACAACCTGACTACGGACTATAAGATACATAAATACATATAGATTTTTTCTTGCTTACAAGTGCATCTTATTGTATTTGCCTCAAGCTTTAGGGGAGGGTCCCCTTGCACCTCACAATTCATCATCACCAATTCATCTTCACCAGACACCAGGCAGGAGAACCCCAAAACCAGGGCAGGGCTCAAAGGGAGAAAAAGGTGCACCCTTTCTAATACTGCAAAGCCCAGGGGAGCATCCGAGTGAGTTTTGACTACAACCACCATTTCTGATACTATTACTCTTGTCTCCTGGGATCACTGCATAAACAGTTCTTACCCAGGTATGTGTTAAGAGTGTAAAAAAATGGTGGTGAGCTACTTACATGTGTGATGGGACTGTGAGGTGATTAAACCTTTCTGGTCTAAACCATAATGGAAAAGTTGTGTAAAATTTCCCTTCCACGTTCCTTCCTGCTTGGCCTACTATTTTATTTCCCCAGTACAATTCCAATTAGGGCCTATTAGGGTAGGATAGCAGCTAATCTCTGTTTCCTGGAAGTCCTCCAGTCCCTTCTCAATACAACAATGGGTAGTCAAAAGTGACTAAATATTTAGAGGGGAGGATTTTGACTTCTAGGGGAAACCACTTAAAATGTGTTAAGATTTGGTCCCCAAGGCAGACGTATACGCACTATGTACAGTCGTGGCCAAAAGTTTTAAGAATTACATAAATATTGGAATATGGAAAGGTTGCTGCTTAATTTTTTATAATAACAATTTGCATATACTCCAGAATGTTATGAAGAGTGATCAGATGAATTGCATAGTCCTTTTTTGCCATGAAAATTAACTTAATCTCAAAAAAACCTTTCCACTGCATTTCATTGCTGTCATTAAAGGAACTGCTGAGATCATTTCAGTAATTGTCTTGTTAACTCAGGTGGGAATGTTGACGAGCATAAGGCTGGAGATCATTATGTCAGGCTGATTGGGTTAAAATGGCAGACTTGACATGTTAAAAAGAGGGTGATGCTTAAAATCATTGTTCTTCCATTGTTAACCATGGTCAACTTCAGGTGCTAGAATGCCAGGATAGTATAAATACACCCCAAATGACACCATTTTAGAAAGAAGACACCCCAAAGTATTTGTGGAGGGGCATAGTGAGTTCATGTATCATTTCATTTTTTTTCACAAGTTAGCGGAAAATGACACTTTCTGAGGAAAAAAATAATAATAAAGTTTCCATTTCTGCTAACTTCTGGAAAAAAAAAATCTCCCATGGACGCACTATGCCCCTCAGTGAATACCTTGTGGTGGCTACTTTCCGAAATGGGGTCATTTGTGGGCTGTGTTTACTGTTCTGGCATTTTGGGCGGGGCTAAATTGTGAGCATCCCTGTAAAACCTAAAGGTACTCGTTGGAATTTGGGCCCCTTTGCGCACCCAGGCTGCAAAAAAGTGTCACTCATGTGGTATCGCCGTACTCAGAAGAAGTAGGGCAATGTGTTTTGGGGTGTATTTTTTCATATACCCATGTTGGGTGAGAGAAATATCTCTGTAAACTGACAACTGTGTATAAAAATTTTTTAAAAGTTGTCATTTACAGAGATATTTCTCACACCCAGCATGGGTATATGTAAAAATACACCCCAAAACACATTGCCCTACTTCTCCTGAGTACGGCAATACCACATGAGTGACACTTTTTTGCAGCCTGGGTGCACAAAGGAGCCCAAAATTCCAATGAGTACCTTTAGGATTTCACTGGGCATTTTTACGCATTTAGATTCCAGACTTCTTCTCACGCTTTAGGGGCCCCTAAAATGCCAGGGCAGTATAAATACCCCACAAGTGACCCCATTTTAGAAAGAAGACACCCCAAGGTATTCTGTGAGGGGCATGGTGAGTTCATGTAAAATTTTATTTTTTGTCACAAGTTAGTGGAATATGAGACTTTGTAAAAAACTAAAATAAAAAAAAATCAAATATCAATTTCCGCTAACTTGTGCCAGAAAAAAAAAATTTCTGTGAACTCGACATGCCCCTCACGGAATACCTTGGGGTGTCTTCTTTCCAAAATGGGGTCATTTGTGGCGTATTTATACTGCCCTGGCATTTTAGGGAACCTAAAACGTGAGAATCCAAAAGCGTAAAATTGCCCTGTGAAATCCTAAAGGTACTCATTGGAATTAGGGCCCCTTTGCGCATCATGGCTGCAAAAAAGTGTCACTTATGTGGTATCGCCGTACTCAGGAGAAGTAGTGCAATGTGTTTTGGGGTGTATTTTTATATATACCCATACTGTGTGTGAGAAATATCCCTAAATATCCGTAAATGACAACTGTTTTAAAAATGTTATACAAAGTTGTCAATTAACAGAGATATGTCTCTCACCCAGCATGGGTATATGTAAAAATACACCCCAAAACACATTGCCCTACTTATCCTGAGTACAGCGATACCACATGTGTGACACTTTTTTGCAGCCAAGATGCGCAAAGGGGCCCAAATTCCAATGAGTACCTTTTAGGAGGGCATTTTTATGCATTTTTCTTCTCACGCTTTAGGGCCCCTAAAATGCCAGGGCAGTATAAATACCCCACATGTGACCCCATTTTGGAAAGAAGACACCCCAAGGTATTCCGTGAGGGGCATGGCGAGTTTAAGATTTTTTTTTTGGCATAAGTTAGCGGAAATTGTTTTTTTATTGTTTTTTCTCACAAAGTCTCCCTTTCCGCTAACTTTTGACAAAAAGTTAAATTTTTCATGGACTCACTATGCCCCTCAGCGAATACCTTGGGGTGTCTTCTTTCCAAAATAGGGTCATTTGTGGGGTGTTTGTACTGTTCTGGCATTTTGGTGGGGCAAAATTGTGAGCAGCCATGTAAAACCTAAAGGTACTTGTTGGAATTTGGGCCCCTTTGTGCACCCTAGCTGCAAAAAAGTGTCACTCATGTGGTATCGCCGTACTCCGGAGAAGTAGGTCAATGTGTTGCGGTTGGGGTGTATTTTTACATATACCCATGTTGGGTGAGAGAAATATCTCTGTAAATTGACAACTTTGTATAAAAAAAATTCTCACACAAAGTATGGGTATATATAAAAATACACCCCAAAACTCAATGCCCTACTTCTCCTGAGTACAGTGATACCACATGTGCGCCACTTTTTTGCAGCGAAGATGCGCAAAGGTAGCCCAAATTCCCATGAGTACCTTTAGGATTTCACAGGCCATTTTTACGCATTTGGATTCTCACGCTTTAGGACCCCTAAAATGCCAGGGCAGTATAAATACCCCACATGTGACCCAATTTTGGAAAGAAGACACCCCAAGGTATTCCGTAAGGGACATGGCGAGTTCACAGAAAAAAAACATTTTTTGGCACAAGTTAGCGGAAATTTATATATTTTTAGTTTTACAAAGTCTCATATTCCACTAACTTGTGACAAAAAATAAAATTTTACATGAACTGACCATACACCTCACGGAATACCTTGGGGTGTCTTCTTTCTAAAATGGGGTCACATGTGAGGTGTTTGTACTGCCCTGGCATTTGAGGGTCTCTGCAATCATTACACGTATGGCCAGCATTAGGAGTTTCTGCTATTCTCCTTATATTGAGCATACGGGTAATGAGATTTTTTTTTCCGTTTAGCCTCTGGGCTGAAAAAAATAAATAAATGAACAGCACAGATTTTTTATTCGCATCGATCATCGTGGATGAAAAAATCTCTGCCAAAATCAGTGACTGCAGTGCGGTGGGCTGGGCGCTAACTACCTAACAAGTAGCTAACTAACCGGCGGTGATAAGGGACCCTTATGCCCCATTTACACGTCCTCAATTCTGTGTGCAGAACGGAATTGCTGGACCCATTCATTTCTATGGGGACAGACTTTGTCCCGCTCGGATCCGGAATTGCGGATCCGCACTTCCGGGTCTGCACTTCCATTCCGCAAAAATATAAAACATATCCTATTCTTGTCCGCAATTGCGGACAAGAAAAGGCATTTTCTATATAGTTCTGGCAATGTGCGGATCTGCAAAATGCGGAAAGCACATTGCCAGTGTCCGTATTTTGCGGATCAGTTCCGCAAAACACATATGGACGTCTGAATGGAGCCTTACAGGGGTGTGATCAATGGCAGGGGGGTGATCAGAGAATCTAGATGGGGTGATCAAGGGGTTAACAAGGGGTTAATAAGTGACGGGGCGGGGGGGTAGTGTAGTGTGGTGCTTGGTGCAACTTTACATAGCTACCTGGTCCTCTGGTGGTCGATCTCAGCAAATGGGACCACCAGAGGACCAGGAAGCAGGTATATCAGATGCTGTTAACAAAACAGCGTCTGATATATAGTGATGAGCGGCAGGTGCCATATTCGATTTCGACGAAATTCGCGAATATTCGAATGAATATTCGTTTCATATTCGTCGAAATCGAATATTCGTCATTATTCTAGTTATCGCGATTAATATGCGATTTAAATAATCGCGTATTGCGATTTTATCTTAAGGCTACTTTCCTATTGGTTTCATATCTAGAATTATAGCGAAGATGACGGATATGACGAATGTATTCGTCATATTCCTCAAAACGAAGATAACGAAGTATTCTACATCTTCGTTTTGGCAACCTATTCGTCAACTTCGCTAATTCTAGCAATCAAATAGGAAGGTTGACTATAGAGACAACTGTGTTTAATTCGCTATGCGATTATTTATATATATTTTTTTTAATAAATAGAATAATTATAATAATTATATCAAGTAATATAATTATTCTATTAAAAAAAAAAAAAAAAAAATCGCATAGCGAATTTCACACAGCTGTCTCTATAGTCAGCCTTCATATTTGATTGCTAGAATTAGCGAAGTTGACGAATAGGTTGCTAAAACGAAGATGTAGAATACTTCGTTATCTTCGTTTTGAGGAATATGACGAATACATTCGTCATATTCGCTATTCGATAATTCTACCAAGCCAACCATAAAGTTCCTTGCTCATGGAGCGTCCCCATCACCATGGGAACGTCTCCCTATACTAAAATGTACTATCGGATTTGAGGAATTACGTTGAAATCGCAATGCGATTAATTCAAGTTATATTAATCGCATTGCGATTTCAACTTAGAGCTGGGTTTATAAAGGGTCAGCTTGCTAGAATGAACGAAGTTAACGAATATGGAATATAGCAGCACTGCTAAGTTGAATTCGCAATGCGATTAATTTAACTTGAAGTAATCGCATTGCGATTTCAACTTAGCACTGCTAGTGCTATATTCCATATTCGTTAATTCTAGCCTATGTAAGATAGCAGTGCTAAGTTGTAATCGCAATGCGATTAATATAAGTTAAATTAATCGCATTGCGATTTCAACGTAATTCCTCAAATCCGACAGTACATTTTAGTATATGGAGACGTTCCCATGGTTGGGGACGCTCCATGAGCACGGAAGTCGGCAGAAGCGGCAATGGGCAATGACTAGAGCAGCCAGGAAGCCAGGAATCCTCAGGACAGGTAAGAACTACTGTTGGGAAGTGGGAAAGAAAAAAATATAACAAAAAAAAAAACAAAAAAACACGAATATTCGAAATAGCGAATTTATAGCGCTATATTCGAAATATTCGCGAATTAGCGAAGTGCCGATATTCGCTGAAAAAATTCGCTATTCGAATGTTCACAGCAAATCTCGGGTCTCGCGAGATGACGCACGGATGCGTCCAGCCAGAGCAACAGGACCGCTGGCCGGACGCATCAGTGCGTTAGGCGGTCCTGGGGTGGTTAATCCATAGTACAACTCTTGTACATGAGAAATAATGGCCATTATATGACTTGTATCTAACATTTTAGCAACCAGCTGTATCTTTCATTTGCAGTGTATCTTAGTGTAATCTTTAGTTTGCAATTCTCCTAGATCTAGTAGGTGGAGCTCCCATCTGCTGCACACAGAATGTGAAGGAGAATCTGCTTCCTAACTTTCTCTCTCTCAGCCATAAGTATAGTATCCCCAGGATCATTGAGAACATTATAGAGAAGCACTGACATACTGATGTGAATAAAGGACTTTTTCAACAACTGTCTCCTCGGGTTTTGCTCACACCTCATCCTTCCACTCTCCATAGACTTGTATTGACATGTGTAACTGGTACTTTTGTGAGCTGTCCGTCTTTCTAAAATAAATGTATCTAGCAAGGCTGGGGGGGGGGGGGTGCTTTGGAGATGGACTAAAATAGCTGACATTAGAAAAACTAGACTTTTTACTCTAAGATATATTACATCTCTTATGGTAACTTGAACTATTGATTTATGCAAAAATATGTGAAAAGTAAGTGACTATTTAACATCTGTCCATAAGATAGGAGCTACATTTTAGATTATGTGTTATTGTCACTTTAAGTATTGTTCATGTGTAGGGTATTAGGAATGATTTTGTAATATTCCTTATTAAGTGATTTTGTTCTGTTTTATTTAATAAGAAGAAAACTTGTCTCTGAAGTTTTCTCCTTTAGAGCATTGCTAAGAAAAAGTCTTTTCAGTGTCCAGTGTGTACTCTGCACTGAAGAGAGCACAATGAGACATGCAGATGTAGACTCGTAAGTATTCCTCTACTCTCTTTGTTAGATACATTAATGTAAATGTCCTTATATGCTGTAATTCCCCTTTCCCTGTCTCCTGCTTATTATTTTAGCTGTCAGTGGTGATCAATGAAAACATATCTGTCCTCTATCTTCGCAGTGCACTCACTACCTAACTAGCCACCAGGGAGATGATAGGGATAGCACTGTCAGTACTCAAAAGTGACAGTCAGTATAGTACTTGGGCTGACTGGGAAAAATACCTTTAACGTATATAAGGACAGTTATATCTATATATGAAGCAAGAGAGTAAAGGTAGATTGTGGAGCCTGCCTCTGCAAATAACAGTGAGGAATCTTCAGTGCACAGCACTCAGCAATACTAGTTTAAAGAATTGCTAAGGGACAACTTTGAAGACAGTTTTTTTTTTTTTTTTATAAAACTGAACAAGGTCAATGTAAGAAAATACTATGGTCACCATCTGAAACCACAGCCAGGAAACTCAGAGACTGCTACTAGTCTTTCTTAACCAGTCTGGTTGTTGGGAATCTAAGGCTATCCCTAGGTTCTTAACCAGAGCTCTCCGTAAGTCTGATGGACTTGGCTGCTAGGGACCCAGGTTATGTCAGAAAAATGGTGCAATCTTGCTAGGATCAGCCTTACCAGAATGACCGGGGTACCAGGAGTAGTACATAAGCGGGGTCCGAATCAGGAACCATCAGGGCCTTCAGAAGGTGGGGTGCTTGATGGAAAACGATTAGTAATCAAGGCAAGAGGGTAGATATAGAGGCTGACGGTTGATGGAGGCAATGACCAGTTTAGTGATAACAAAGAACATTGGGGAGATTTATCAAAATGGTAGCAACCAATCAGATTTCACCTTTAATTTTTCACAGCTCCTTTGGAAAATGAGAGGTGAAATCTGATTGGTTGCTATGAGCAACTAAGCCAGTTCTACTTTACACCAGTTTGATAAATCTCCCCTATTCTCTTTAGTGTAGATCATGGGAGATGCAGTGCAAGCATATATCAGGAACAATTCTGAGGTATAACACGGTGCTTGCTTTTCCCAATGCCTCTGTATAGGCAGCAGTAATGATGGTAGTAGTAATTCCCAATTGTCTTTCTAAATACACTTTGCAACTTTCCAAGGTAACAACAGATGTGCAAAACTTACAATAAGTACCACAGTTCCCACAGGGGGTGCACAAACTCAAATAGATATGTGTAATGGGTACTGAAGCAATAAACCATCTTCACAAGCAGCAAAGTCCATAGCCATAAACGAGCATTACGTTTGCTAACACACGCAGACCTGTGATCCTAAACAGTCTATAGATTCATTACTTTTTTCTGTCAGAAGTCTAGCGCTTATTCTCAGCATGTAGGGATGAAGAACTTCTTGTCGTAGGTCTCATACTATACAGACACTTAGGCTGTTTAGGCTAGACTCACTGGCTGATGCAAGCAGACTACACAGCTCCTCCTTCAGAGGAGGATCCAGCCTTTCCTCTGCTGAATAGGGCATGATAACTAAGCTGCACCACCTCAAAGCATGGGGAGTACATTAACTCTTAATGGTAGATATTAACCCTTTATAGTAATCCTCTGGGATACTGCAAACTGAGGGGTTAAAAGTCTGTGATCGGCATTACCGGTAATCATGGACTCTGCCTCAAGGTGTTTGCTTTGTCTTGACATCTGCTCTGCATGTATTTTACAAAAACTCTCCAACCCATTTCCTCTACAGATAAAAAAAATACTTGAGGTGGCAAGCGACAGCTACACTTTAACTTCTGCAATTGTATCTCATTCTGTTAGTTTTAATATTTTTAATATGCAATCCTCAACATTTAAATTGACATCACAGCATTCACTGTGCGCTAAAAATAACCTGAAATCCTTATTCTGCGGCTCATTGCGAAAGTGGTGATACCAAATTTGTATAGTTTTTTTTTTTTTTTCTTTACTACTTGTAAAAAAATAAAAACCGTTGGAAAAAAATAAATTTTATTTTCATTGCAATATTCGGACAGCCATAACTTTTATATATTTCAGTCTACAGAGCTATATGTGGGCTTGTTTTTTGAGTACCAAACTGTACGTTCAATTAGTATCATTTTTGAATTAGTTATTGAATTGAGGGGGACAAGAGGACTTTGTAGTGTCCAGACTCCAGACTACCATGGCAACCGATCGGAGCCCTGTGATTTCACTGCGGAGGCTTCGATCGGAAGGCAGAGGGAGCAACATCCCTCTGCCTTCACTCACAGGTGCCATGTTCAGTCTTGATCACGGCACCTGAGAGATTAAATGACAGAGGTGGCGTGATCGCCACTCCCTGTCAGTGCGGGCAGGTGCAGGCTTTATTTTTGAGCTGGCACACGCCATGTATGGAGCGGGCCTGCTGCAGAGGCCCGTTCCATACATCCTCTCACATATCATCATGTACATGTATGTAATAATGCTTGAAGGGGTTATTGGTTGTCTGAGGTATGTTCAATTACGTTTAATACACTTAGGCATTCAAATCATCAAGATCTGCTGCAGGCAGTTCTCTTTGCAATTGCATCCAACATGTACTTGATAGGAGACAGGTCCAGAGATGATGCAGGCCATGGTAGCAGATTTAGACCACACAGGCTGCACATATTAGCATTAGGAACATTTGGCCTGGTTGAGATGCTATATGCTGAATATCTTCATACAGTGCAGTGTACTGTGCCATGTGTGCATGGGGTGGGAGGATTAGCGGCCCATCCTTGCTCTGGGGCCCATCGGGGGATTCACCTGTTCCCCTGTGGGCCAGTCTGAGCCTGCTAGAGGGGGCTGCATAACATTATTCCACCCCATGCTATAATCCCAGGAGTAGGAACAGTGCTGACTAGCGTTGGGCGCGAATATTCAAATTGCGAATATTTATCGCGAATATCGGCACTTTGAGAATTCGCAAATATTTAGAATATAGTGCTATATATTCGTATTTTCGAATATTTATAAATTTATAATTTTTTTCCATTTGAACGCATGATTCCTCCCTGCTTCTTGCTTGTGGGCCAATGAGAAGGCAGTAATGTCTTTGTCTGAGCTAAGCAACATTCCTAGCAACAATAGAAATTTGCCTACCCCTTTACTATATAAGAATCTCCCCAGCAGCCATTTTCTGCATTTTTTTTACAGTTCTGAGAGAGACAGCAGTGTCATTGCTGAGCTATGTGTTTTGCTGTCACATTACATAGTTAGTTAGATAGCTTATATATATATATTAAAGATAGTTAGTGTAAGATAGTCCGTGTAGGATAGATAGTGATATAGTGTAGCTGATTCCAGTGCAGGGTGTTAGGTAGGGTAATATAGAGATACATACATAGTGCTGTGATTTCACAAGTTCACAACAATACTTAGTGCACCAATCAGTAATATGTAGTCAGACCTGCTAAAATGTTAAATTGCCTGTATTGAGCAAAAATATGCGCATCAATTGCCGATTTGCGCAAATGCAAATATATTGGAGCACTCTATCTGCATGTAAAGCTATTGTAATGTTCTGCCATGCCAACCATTTTCTCCAGTCTCAGTAAACTTCTAGCAGCTTTACAAATGTAGCTAAAGTGACCCATATCTGTATTGCGCGCGCAATACGTGAATATTAAACTACTGATTTTTGCAGTTCGCAAATTCTCAAATATATGAGGAATATTCGCCCAAATATTCCCAAAATATAGTGAATTTGAATATTGCCCCTGCCGCTTATCACTAGTGCTGACATCTCTGCCATGTGCTCTGAATTGTGACTGTACCCAAGATGCACAACGGATTTTATGCTAAGTATGGACATTAAGATGGACATTTATATAGAATATGTGCTTGATTGAAAATGCACAATTTTCCTAATTAAATACTGCAAAGAACGAATATGCAAGTTTGGATCATTTTTCTGGACTCAGACATCTTGGCCCAGGCACATAGCAATCTGCCAGAGTGTTAACCAAGGTCTCTCAGTTCAAAGATTCTGTCTCTTTCAATTTGCAATAAGCAACGATTGACAAACAGGAGGAATTGCACAATCATCCAATAGGAATTGATCCAATTTTTAAGGATTCATGTGATTAAAAAACTTTGCTTTCAATCTGGATATTATGCCCCTCCCAAATGCCACCGATTGGCGCTAGGTGCTTGAAAATCTGATCATTTACAGATCTTAGCAACACCTTCCACCTCCTCGATTTGCTTAACTTAACCGCTTTCCCTTCTTGGTGTGGCAATTAAATTGTTGAAGAGGGTATACAGTGTAAATTGTATAATGCTGTTAGCCCAATGAACTTGAAAGATTTAATTGTAAATGATGATATTTTCTTTTGCTTGGAGCTAAAGGTTGTTGTGGGGGGAAGGGCCCAAGCAGAACTTTTGCACAAGGTCCCTTGAGCCTTTAGCTTCATTCCTAAACAGATGGGCATTGCAGTTCCATCATAGATATGGTATTGTGATCTAAGTTGATAGAAAACTCATTTAGTTTCCATAGTTACAGAAATGGCATGATGTAATTTTCAGGGAACATTTATTGAATCACATAATTACTGGATGGTTTTATGCTTCAATGACTAGTTGTGCAAAATAAATATAGTTACTTTTATATTAATATAGAATATTTTACATGTTTTCTATTATATAGAATATAATATGGGTACTATGATATAGGTACTGTACATGAAAATGATTAATGATTAAAAAGGTGCTAGAACAGAATTAATTACATTACATGTAGTGTTGAGCGAACCCGAACTGTAAAGTTACACGTGAGATACACATGCACTGCATATGTGACAGGGAAATTAATATAGTTAATCTGACTGTTAGTTCAGCCGGTGACATATACCCATTTTTGGTGTGAGGTACACCCGCACTGCATATGTGACAGGAAAATTAATATAGTTAATCTGTCTGTTAGTTCGGTGGGTGACATATACTCATTTTTGGTGTGAGGTACACCTGCACTGCATACATAACAGGGAAATTAATATAGTTAATCCGTCTGATAGTTCAGTGCGTGACATATACCCATTTTTGGTGTGAGATACACCTGCACTTTATATGTGACAGGGAAATTAATATAGTTAATCTGACTTATAGTTCAGCCGGTGACATATCCCATTTTTGGTGTGAGATACACGTGCATTATATAAGTGACAGGGAAATTAATATAGTTAATCTGCCTGTGAGTTCAGTGGGTGACAGTCTGTTTAGAAAGGATTGCCAAAACCAGAGAGGGGGAGTGGTCTGCTTTTATGTAAAGTCCTGTCTAAAGCCCACAGTCCGAGAAGATATAAGTGAGGGACATGACCATGTGGAGTCACTCTGGGTAGTGTGAGGGGTAGCTTTCTTTCTGGGGATCATCCTCACAAATAGCATCGCAGACAACAGGTTTTCATGTCCCAACTCATGCTTTATTGTGCACAAGCACAAACAAACGAACAAAACAAAATTACAGCCTGCCTGTCAGGGCTCTACCTAAACACAGTATATCCCTGACTCACCTAAGTCACCGTTCACACACACAGGAACCCATGCGGCTTTCCCAACCTAATGTCCATCAGCCTCCTGGCTGTTACCTCATCGGTGTCTTTTGGGGGATTGGGGTCTAGTCAGCCGCCCGACGCTGACCATGCGACCCTTATCCCTAGGCGTTGCGGGACCCCCCAAATCTCAGGCTAATCCCAGCATTGTGGTCTCTCAGCGCTCCCAGCTCAGACCACACACAGAACCACTCCAGGCTTCTGTACCACACAAGACACACCCATCTCACTCATAGTCACACCCTTATTTCTGATATTTAAGGACTCTTTACTGACCGGGAGTGTTCCACAGGATTGGCGCATATCAAATGTGGTGCCAATATTCAAAAGGTGTCCAAAAACAGACCTTGGAAACTATAGGCCAGTAAGTTTAACATTTTTTGTGGGTAAACTGTTTGAAAGTTTTCTAAGAGATGCTATCTTGGAGTACGTCAATGAAAATAAGCAAATTCGAATCGCAAATTTTTCTCGTGAATATTGCCACTTCGATGATTCGCTAATATTTAGAATATAGTGCTATATATTCGAATTTTCGAATATTGTAGCTTTTTTTTTCTGCTTAACCCATGATCCCTCCCTGCTTCTTGCTTCTGGGCCAATGAGAAGGCTGCGATGTCTGTGTCTGAGCTTAGCAACATCCCTAGCAACCAATAGGAAAGTTGCTTAACCCTTTCTACATAAGAACCTCCCTAGCAGCCATTTTCTGCAGGTTTTATTTTTTTCAGTTCTGAGAGACACAGTGTCATTGCTGTGCTCTGTGCTTTACTGTGTCACATTACATTAGATAGTTAGTTAGTTAGTTAGTCAAGCCTCAAAGGGTGCTGGCCGGCGAATACTAATGTAGCGCTTCCATTTTGGAATCACTCATTAGTGACGGAGGACCTGGTCCTCTGCTGTTGGCTGTGCACAGCATGAAGTCACACAGCTGAGAGCTGACATCAGGAGGAAGAACATCATGGGCCGCAAGAAAGCGGCGACATCCAGGAGCAGGAGAGGTAAGTGTTTTTTTTATAAAAAATTAGGCTGCTGGGGGCATTATGAGGCTGCTGGGGGCATAATGATGCACAAGGGGGCTAATGAGGCACATGGGGGCTAATGAGGCACATGGGGGCATAATGAGGCACATGGGGGTATAATGAGGCACATGGGGGCCTAATGAGGCACACGAGGACTAATGAGGCACAAGGTGGCTAATGAGGCTAATGCGAGGCATATGGGGCTAATGAGGCACATGGGTCTAATGAGGCTAATAAGAGGAATAATGTGGGACTACGGAGGCACATGGGGGTATAATGAGGCACATGGGGCATAATGAGGCACATGGGGGCTAATGAGGCACATGAGGGCATAATGAGGCACATGAGGGCTAATAAAGCACAAGGGGCTAATGAGGCTAATGCGAGGCATAATGGGGGGCTAATGAGGCACATGGGTCTAATGAGGCTAATGAGAGTCATAATGGGGGATAATTAGAGGAATAATGGGGGACTAATGAGGCACATGGGGGCTAATGAGGCACATGGGGGCTAATGAGGCTAATGAGAGGCATAATGGGGGCTAATGAGAGGCATAATGGGGGCTAATGAGGTATATGGGTCTAATGAGGCTAATGAGAGGCATAATGGGATAATGGGGGGTAATGAGAGGAATAATTGGGGACTAATGAGGCACATGGGGGCTAATGAGGCTGATGAGAGACATAATGGGGGGCTAATGAGAAATATAGGGTTAATGAGGAACATGGGGGCTAATGAGAGGCATAATGGAGGGCTAAAAAGAGGCATAATAGTGGGCTAATGAGGCACATGGGGGCATAATGAGGCACATGGGGGCATAATGAGGCACATAGGGGCTAATGAGAGGCATAATGCGGGGCTAATGAGGCACATGGGGGCTAATGAGGCTTATTAGAGGCATAATGGGGGCTAATGAGAGGCATAATGGGGGCATAATGATGCACATGGGGGCATAATGAGGCACATGGGGCATAATGAGGCAAATGGGGGCATAATGAGGCACATGGGAGCTAATTCGGCTAATGAGAGGCATAATGGGGGCTAATGAGGCATAATGGGGGCTAATGAGGCATAATGGGGGGCTAATGAGGCATAATGTGGGGCTAATGAGGCATAAGGGCTGATAGGTGCTAATGAGGCATAAGGGCTGATGATGGGGGCTAATGCGGCATAAGAGCTGATATGGGTGCTAATGAGAGGCATGGGGGCTGAATTGGGGGTGATGAGAGGCATGGGGGTCATTTACATTGGGGTCTGAGCTGAGGTCTGATTGGGGGGTCTGAATTTTACACGCGTTTGTGTGATTGACTGCAGTGATGTCCAATTACCAAATATCACTGTCTATATGAAGTTTGGCCTTTCCAGCATGTTGCAAATTCATAAACGTGTTCGAACGTGCGTTTTCAGTGTCAAAAAAGCGCAAAATACAAGCGTTGCGCGTTCCCATTGAAGTATATGGGCCAAAACGCGCGACAAACGCCCCAAAAAAAGCTCAAGTACTTGTTTATGCGTCTGCGTTTTTTCAGCGTGTTCGAACGCGCTGTAAAACGCGAAAATGTGAACCAGTCCCATAGGGAAGCATTGGTTTGCGTCGGTTATGCGTTTTACAGCGCATTCGGACTGGATGTATTTCTGGAGTGTAATAATATTACAGGTTATAGCTACTAGAGAGGGGTAGAGAGCTAGTTATTTTGATTGCCTGATTGGAGTCAGGAAGGAATTTTTTTCCCGTTAAGTAGGGAAAATTGGCTTCTGCCTCACAGTTTTTTTTTTTTGCCTTGCTCTGGATCAACTTGTACGAAACAGTCCGAACTGGATGGACAAATGTCTTTTTTCTGTCTTATATAGTGTTGAGCGCGAATATTCGAAAAGCGAATTTTTTTAGCGAATATCGGCACTTCGCTAATTCGCGAATATTTCGAATATAGCGCTATAAATTCGCTATTTCGAATATTCGTTATTTTTTTTTTTTTTTTTTTAGTTATATTTTTTTCTTTCCTACTTCCCAAAAGTAGTTCTTACCTGTCCTGAGGATTCCTGGCTTCCTGGCTGCTCTAGTCAGTGCCCGTTGCCGCTTCTGCCGACTTCCGTGCTCATGTGGAGCGTCCCCATCCATGGGAGAATCTCCATATACTAAAATGTACTGTCGGATTTGAGGAATTACGTTGAAATCGCAATGCGATTAATTCAAGTTATATTAATCGCATTGCGATTACAACTTAGCACTGCTATCTTACATAGGCTAGAATTAACGAATATGGAGTATAGCTAATGCTATGCACTAGCAGTGCTAAGTTGAAATCGCAATGCGAATACTTTAAGTTAAATTAATCGCATTGCGATTTCAACTTAGCACTGCTGCTATATTCCATATTCGTTAACTTCGTTAATTCTAGCAAGCTGACCCATTATAAACCCAGCTCTAAGTTGAAATCGCGATGCGATTAATATAACTTGAATTAATCGCATTGCGATTTCAACGTAATTCCTCAAATCCGACAGTACATTTTAGTATATGGAGACGTTCCCATGGTGATGGGGACGCTCCATGAGCACAGAAGTTATGGTTGGCTTGGTAGAATTAGCGAATAGCGAATATGACGAATGTATTCGTCATATTCCTCAAAACGAAGATAACGAAGTATTCTACATCTTCGTTTTAGCTACCTATTCGTCTCGTCATCGTCAACTTCGCTATTCGCTAATTCTAGCAATCAAATAGGAAGGTTGACTTACCAGACAGCTGTGTTAAATTCGCTATGCGATTTTTTTTTTTTAATACAATAATTATATTACTTGATAAAATTATTATAAGTATTCTATTTATTTAAAAAAAAAAAATCGCATAGCGAATTTAACACAGCTGTCTCACTCTCTATAGTCAACCTTCCTATTTGATTGCTAGAATTAGCGAAGTTGACGAATAGGTAGCTAAAACGAAGATGTAGAATACTTCGTTATCTTCGTTTTGAGGAATAGACGAATACATTCGTCATATTCGTCATCCTCGCTAATTCTAGATATGAAACCAATAGGAAAGTAGCCTTAAGTACAAATCGCAATATGCGATTATTTAAATCGCATGTTAATCGCGATAACTAGAAAAAATGACGAATATTCGATTTCGACGAATATGAAACGAATATTCATTCGAATATTCGCGAATTTCGTCGAAATCGAATATGGCACCTGCCGCTCATCACTAGTCTTATATACTATGTTACTATGTTACTATGTTATTAACATTTGGGGTTTGATTGGGGCTGTCAGCTGAAGTCTGATTAAAATTGGGGTCTGATTGGTAGTCTGACGTGAGGTGTAATGACATTTTTCTTTTTTCTTATTGTCCCCCTCCAAAACCTAGGTGCGTTTTATGGGCCGGTGCGTCCTATATGTTTCCTTTCTTAACTACAGAGCAGTGCTCACTTCAATCCTTGAGCCCAGCAGTCCAGAGCACTGATCCTGAGCCTGATGGAATCTTCAGAACTGTAAGTATATACAGTCATTCACTGTAAGCTATATTATATATATTATTTGTTTTATGTGAGTAAGGGTGCGGGGTGGTTGAAGAAGGGGGAGGAAGGGGTGGATGGAGGGGTACCCTAATACAATAGGCTGCGCACGCCTATGGTTGCATGTATTTCCAAAAATGTGTGCATCATTAATTGCCGATTTGCGCAATCGTGAAAATATCGCAGCATTCTATCTGCATATAAAGCTATTGTAATGTTCTGCATGCCAACCATTTTCTCCAGTCTCAGGAAACTTCTAGCAGCTTGAAAAACGTAGCAATAGTGACCCACGCTTGTATTGCGCTCGCATTACACGAATATTACATTGCCGATTTTCGCAATCAAGAAAATAATCGCGAATTCGAGAATTCACCCAAATATTTGCGAAATATCCCAAATTCGAATATTGCCCTGCCACTCATCACTAGTTATTAACAGTACACTCTCAGATTGGGTCACTGTCACTAGTGGGGTGTGACAGAACCGTCTGTCTATGGATTGCTTGTATCCTCCCTCCATTCATCTGTTTGTTCGGCTGTTGCCTTGCCCGTACAGGCCCCATGTTTTCCCTTGTTTTCTACCGAACGCCGGCCTGTCCGCTACTTACCCTGCAGAGACAGAAAAGCCATGCTTCGTTTGGTCACAAGGGACTTTGACCTAACTTTTGAACCCTTGGTCTAATTCGTGCCATTTTGGGATATGTTAAATTTCTGTGTGTACTGTAAAGGGTGGGACATTGTATATTTGAATAATGATGTCTGTCCTATTGTCTCCACGTGTGTATTGGCGAATTCCCTTTGTCCTGAGAGATAATGGAATTACTCCTCGGTTATCTCCAGTGTAAAAATGGCAGTTGGCAGCCGCCAGCGTGCAGTGCGTCCGAATACGTACCTCACTCGAGCTGCACGCGGGGCTCCTCCTCCTCGCTGCAAGCTCCGGACCCGCTTTCCTGCGCTGTCGCAGGCTATGACAGCTTCTGTTGTATCTTGTAGGAGCCGCAGGCGTCCTGGTACCTTAAGGGTTAATGCACGCCCCTGATTCCGCCCTCTCTCCAATCCTGGCCAACCACCATCTTTATAAGGGTGCTTCCCCCTTGCTGCAATGCCTGAGCAATATTTTACTTCCTACAGCTAAGGCTCCTGTTGTTCCTGCATTCGATATCCTGTTTATGACCTCTGCCTGTATCCTGACTAGTGATGTCGCGAACATAAAATTTTCAGTTCGCGAACGGCGAACGCGAACTTCCGCAAATATTCGCGAACGGGCGAACCGGGCGAACCGCCATAGACTTCAATAGACAGGCGAATTTTAAAAACCAAAGGGACTCTTTCTGGTCACAATAGTGATGGAAAAGTTGTTTCAAGGGGACTAACACCTGGACTGTGGCATGCCGGAGGGGGATCCATGGCAAAACTCCCATGGAAAATTACGTAGTGGACGCAGAGTCGGGTTTTAATCCATAAAGGGCATAAATCACGTAACATTCCTAAATTGTTTAGAATAACATGCTTTAAAACATCCAGTGTGTGTATACGATCAGGTATGATGTTGTATCGATCAGGTAGTGTAAGGGTTACGCCCGCTTCACAGACATTGACAGACCAAACTCCCCTTTTAATGCACCGCAAACAACCGCAAACAGTCCATTTGCACATCCGCAAACTCCCCATTTGCACAAGGTTGGATACCAAGCTAGCCATGTCCCGGTGATGTCATTGAAGGTTTCTTCCTCCACCCAGCCCCGTACAACACCAAGGGTCCCCGAAAGGTCAATTGAATAGATTTTTTCGAACGGGGAGATGGTTAAAAAAATGCTGGCTCCCTCCCCTTTGTTTTAATCCATGGTCACTGCGTCTGCGCCGTGCAATTTTCTGTAGTACTATTCTCATCAGTTTAATCCCTGTTACGTTACCCAATCTGGGGTCCATTTATTGAATTGATTTTTCGAACAGGGAGATGGTTAAAAAAACGCTGGCTCCCTCCCCTTTGTTTTAATCCACGGTCACTGCGTCTGCGCCGTGCAATTTACTGTCACACCCGATATGAGTGGTATTTTCTGTAGTACTATTCTCATCAGTTTAATCCCTGTTACGTCCCCAAACTGGGGTCCATCTATTGAATTGATTTTTCGAACGGGGAGATGGTTAAAAAAACGCTGGCTCCCTCCCTTTTGTTTTAATCCACGGTCACTGCGTCTGCACCATGCAATTTACTGTCACACCAGAGTGGTGTCTTAACTAGTACTATTCCTATCAGTTTAATCCCTGTTACGTCTCATATAAGGGATTGCCTTTTTTGGAAAAAAAATTCGTCCGGGTACCTTCCACTGTGGTGTCCCAATAGCGACAAATTTTTTGAAGGCCTCAGACTCCACCAGCTGGTATGGTAAAAGCTGGCGGGCTAAGAGTTCCGTCAATCCAGCTGTCAGACGCCGGGCAAGGGGGTGACTCTGTGACATTGGCTTCTTACTCTCAAACATTTCCTTAACAGACACCTGACTGTGGGCAGATGAGATGGAACTGCTGAAGGTGAGAGGCGGAGTGGCGGGTGGTTGAGAGGGGGCAAGAAGGACAGCAGTGGTTGACGTGGCTGAAGATGCTGGACCAGGAGGAGGATGGTGGCTTTGAGTTTGTGTGCTGCTTGTACGCATGTGTTGATCCCATAGGCGTTTGTGATGTGAGATCATGTGCCTTCGCAAAGCAGTTGTACCGAGGTGGGTGTTGGACTTCCCACAACTCAGTTTCTTTTGGCACAGGTTGCAAATGGCATTGCTGTTATCAGAGGCAGAAACACAAAAAAAATGCCACACTGCTGAGCTTTGCAATGACGGCATTCTGGTGGTGGCAACAGCATGCGTTGACTGGCTGACCCCGGGTGCCGATACATGCTGTCTGACTGTGCCACTAACTCCTTGCGACGACCTCCCACTGCTTCCAACTTGTCTGCTCCTTCTCTCTGTCTCCCCTTCTGAACTTTCCCCCTCTTCTTCTCTTCGAGCAGGCACCCACGTGGCATCCGTGGACACATCGTCATCATCAACCGCTTCACTTGTATTTGACACCTCAGCAAAGGAAGCAGCAGCCAGTACAACATCATCATCATCATCATCACACTGTACGTCCATGTGTGTAATCCTGCCTGACTGAGACATATCCCTGTAATCTACATCATCTGGCAATAATGGTTGCGCATCACTAATTGCATACAACTGATGTGTAAATAACTCCTCTGACGGATCAAGTGAAGCGGTTGTGGTGGCTGTGGTGGTGGTGGCGGCGGGCGGGAGCGTGGTAACTTGAGAGCAGGTGATCGAAGCTGAGCTGGAGGAGGATGGTGCATCAAGATTCTTAGCGGAAGCTGTTGAAGATTTGGTGTCCTGTCTAAGCCAGTCAACTATGTCCTCAGAATTTTTCAGGTTCAGGGTACGTGGCCTCTGAACACTGGGCATTATTCCAGGGACATTGGAAATCACAGCACCACGACCACGACGGCCCCTGCGGGGTGGCCTGCCTCTGCCTGTCATTTTTTTTTAGATAAGTGGTACTATGCGTGCTAGGTACTGTGCCACCCGGTATGAGTGGAGAGCACTGGCAGTGGGCACACTACCGTCAGTGGAAGTCGGCCTGACACACACTGGCAGCAGGCAAGCAACTGAAATTAGACTAAAGTGTAAAAATTAAATGCCTTATTTATCGGCAAGCTACTGTGCCACCCGGTATGAGTGGTGGTGGGCACTGGCAGTGGGCACACTACAGTCTGTGGAAGTCGGCCTGACACACACTGGCAGCAGGCAAGCAACTGAAATTAGACTAAAGTGTAAAAATTAAATGCCTGTGCCACACGGTATGAGTGGTGGTGGGCACTGGCAGTGGGCACACTACAGTCTGTGGAAGTCGGCCTGACACACACTTGCAGCTGGCAAGCAACTGAAATTAGACTAAAGTGTAAAAATTAAATGCCTGTGCCACATGGTATGAGTGGTGGTGGGCACTGGCAGTGGGCACACTACAGTCTGTGGAAGTTGGCCTGACACAAACTGGCAGGCAACTAACCTTAGATTAAAGGGTAAAAATGTAATGCCTTTGTTTGATGCAAAGTCCTGTGCCACACGGTGTGAGTGGTGGGCACTGGCAGTGGGCACTATGTAGTCTGTGGGCCTGCAGCTCCTCACACACGGGCAGGCCAGGCAACTGCAATATATATATGGAGGAGAAAAAAAAAGCAGACTAATGTAGCAGCCCTAAAAAGGGCTTTTTGGGGTGCTCTCAGGACGCTGTCCTTATAGCAGAGATCAGATGAGTCTTTCAGGACTGGAGTGGACACCGAATTCACTAGCCTAGCTATCAATTTCCCTATTAAATCAGCAGCAACTACATTCTCCCTCCTCTCACTAAGACTGCATCTTCAGAATGAATCTAAAATGGATGCTGTGCAGGAGGTGGGAGGGTCTGGGAGGGAGGGTATGCTGCTAATTGGCTGGAATGTGTCTGCTGACTGTGAGGTACAGGGTCAAAGTTTGCTCAATGATGATGTATAGGGGGCGGACCGAACATTGCATATGTTCGCCCACCAAGGCGAACGCGAACAAGCTATGTTCGCCGGGAACTGTTCGCCGGCGAATAGTTCGGGCCATCTCTAATCCTGACCTCATCTCTGCTTGATCCTCTTGTAGCTCGCTGCTCTCAAGTTAAAGACCCCGACTGTCGACCATGCCTCTGTCTGCTGTGCAGATCGTTACACCAGCTCCACCTGGACTAACTGAGCTCTGCTGTTCTCACAGCACTAGCTCTGCTATACCGCTTGCTCAGCTCAGCATTATCCTGCGGCTGTCTGTTATATTGCCTGTTTCCCCGTGCTAGCATCGAGGCTTTCTGACCTGCCCGGCCAGCTGCCACTTAGCCGGGACCACTCTTGCAGTAGCGACCTGGTGTCTCCCCTGCAGCTGAGTCCAGCTTCTGCATCCTGGAGCGGGATAAAGGGTGAAAACCAGGGGGATACTTAGACTCCGCTCCCAAGTTTGGCCCAAAGCCAAACCGGTAAGTGGCACAGCGGGTCCACACCTGTTGATCCGTTACATCCAGGACAGAAGACATTGTGTATTCTCCTGCCTGTGATGATTACATCAACCCATGTAGGGTAATTGTATCACAGGCAGAGGGGAGGGATATGCTGGGTGTGTTTATATTGTATCATTGTGTGTGATTGGCTACTGTATCCCCTGTGTCTCAGTCTTCCTTCTGGACCCCTAAGGGAGTGTCCACCAGGTGGGAGACCTGCATAAATACCGGGCAGTTAGCCCTCAATAAAGCAAATTCCTGTTTAACCATCCATATGGAGCCCTTTAATGCGTTTCGCACGCACGTGGGAAAAAACGGCATGTTTAGCACCCAGACCCGAACCCAGACTTCATCACTAAATTTCGGGTTTGGGTTGAGTATTCTGTAGATTTTATTATATTCCTTTATAACATGGTTATAAGGGAAAATAATAGCATTCTCAATATAGAATGCTTTGTAAAATGTGGATTAAGGGGTTAAAAATAAAAAATTAACTCACCTTATCCACTCGATCGCGTAGTTGCGATCTCTTCTGTCTTATTCAAGCATTAGCTGCCGGCTAAAGGACCTGTGATAACGTCACCGAATGTCACCACAGGTCCTTTAGCCGGCAGCTAATGCTTGAAGAAGACAGAAGAGATCGGCAACTACGCGATCAAGTGGATAAGGTGAGTTAATTTTTTATTTTTAACCCCTTAATCCACATTTTACTGAGCATTCTGTATTGAGAATGCTATTCTTTTCCCTTATAACCATGTTATAAAGGAAAATAATAAAGATCGGGTCCTGTCTCTTAGCAACCATGCGGGAAAATTGCACTGCATCCGCACTTGCTTGCGGATGCTTGCGATTTTCCCGCAGCCCCATTCACTTCTATGGGGCCGGCGTTGCGTGAAAAACGCACAATATAGAGCATGCTACGATTTTCACGCAACGCAGAAGTGATGCGTGAAAATCACCGCTCATGTGCATAGCCCCATAGAAATGAATGGGTCCGGATTCAGTGCGGGTGCAATGCGTTCACCTCACGCATTGCACCCGCGCAGAAATCATGCCCGTGTGAAAGGGGCCTTAGAGTTCTAATGAACCCAGCTTAGGTCACCACAGAACCTCTAAAATACAGATGTGTAACTGTTGTGGGAAGACTAAGAAAAACTGTCAGCATAGCCAAATAAGTGTGGATTCACATGAAGTATAATTTCTGCAACTGCCCCCTTTATTTTAATGGAGCTTGCAGAGATCCTTGTTGTTGCCCATAAACAACCTCCAAACTAATCCATGTGCTTGCCATTAAAGCAAATTTTCAATCACAGAAATGTCTGCAATACATGTGAATTCAATCTTAGTGTAAGAATAGTAGATTATGTTTGCTGTTTTATTATATTTCTCAACAAAAGTAGCTTTTAACTTTAACATTCCAGGTCCACATGAAAAACTTAAGCATTCCAGGTGCAGTTGAAGACTGCTCATACCAGAGAAGAGATTGATACTTGCTGATAGCTTTTATCTGTGATTGGCATAACTCATTTCATTATTCTGCAAAGCATCACCAGGTCAATCATGAGGAAACCAATTGTATTCTCTTCATATTGATTGTAATTATGCTTGATAGCAATCATTCCTTTCCATGAGCCTTTTTGTGAACTACTGTGGAACAAGAACAAAGAATTTAGGAAAGGAAGGCTCTAATGATCATAAAATGAGAAAGTAAGGCTAGTAAAAAAGATATAGTAAGCAAGCTGCATGAAAGCAATAATGATAATACATAATGCCATCCAGTTCTCAATGCAGTAGGCCCTTTGTATGTCCATTCTACCAGTGCCTAGGATTACACTTACTAAGTTGTAGGAGACTAGAATGGTGTCATGGCTGTGTCATGGTTGTGGTGTTGTTCACCGTGACATGTTGCAGTGCATGCTGGTTGCCAAGGGCAATGTGTTGCGTTTCTGCATGTGTGTACCCTGACCTTAATTCCTGGTTCCTTCCCAGTCTGGTGTGTTTGGGGTTAAGGTGTGCATCTAGGTGTGTTCTGGCTCTACTTAATCTGGTGCTGTGAACCGGAGGTCAGTTGTTCTCCAGCCTTGGTGTGTGTTGGAGTTATGCTCCTGTCCTGGAGATTCCATCTGTCCAGTGTGACATCAATGTCTCTCCTATCTCTTCCCCTTGTTTATATGTTCTCTACCCATCCTCACCTGTTGTGTTGTTTGGTGTGGTTTATGTTCAGAGTGTGTTGTTATGTCTAGTTTGGTGTTCCATGTCTGGTCTTTTATTTTAAAAAAAATTAAAAAAATGTGTCACAGCGAACAATAACACAACTGTGATATCGCCGTGAAAAATGGGTTCAGTAAAGCAATCAAAAAGATGTCTTATTCTTTTATCCTTCCATGGAGGCACCATGATGTGAAGTCAATAGGGATGAGCTGACCGGTGGATGGCTGGGTTCAAGGGGTTCATACAAACTTTGTTTCAAAGTTCGGTTTGGATTCCAAACTTGACCTGAACTTAACCCAGAACAACAAACCCCATTGAAGTCAATGGAGACCGGAAATTTGGGGCACTAAAATGGCTGTTAAAATGTCATGGAAAGGGCTAGAGGGCTGCAAAAGGCTCCAAAGTGGTTGTAAGAGCAGTTCAATTGCTCTGCAAACCAATGTGGATAGGGAAATGACTTAAAGGATAACTGTCACATTTAGACCCTAATTTCAGTTTTCATATATGTAGTTACTAATATGATAATATACCTGAATCAATAACTATTAGACTTACTTACCCCTTATTTAATAAGATTCAGCCCTTAGCAACCAGTCTGCATAAAACTGCAATTTCACTATTCTGTTAAAATGGCCGCCCTCAGCCCTGAGGCTAATCCATAGGACACCTGCAGTGAAGTTAGTGAAGACCAGCTCTGTATAGGGGGGTCTTGCAGTGAAGTTTCCAGGTCTGGCTGAAGCCTATAGTCCTCCTACAAGCTCTCCTCTTATCAGATAAGGCTGTCATTTATACACTGGGCTCTACATTGTCCTTCACTGCTAAGGGAGTGTCTGCCAAGCACAGGCATGTGGAGAAGGTCACACACACAGCCCAGCACTGTTATCTCCTGTCAGGAAGAACCTGGCTTTTTATACATTCCCTTACAATGCTGACTCACTATCAGGCCTCTTTCAGACGGGCGTTGCGGGTGCACTCCGTCAAACAGTGCGGGTGCGTTGCGGGATTTTTCCCTGCGAGTGCAGAGCGATGTCATGCGTTTTGCACGCGCGGGAGAAAAATCGGCACTTTTGGTACCCAGACCCGAACCTGCACTTCTTCACAGAAGTGCATGTTTGGGTCAGAAATTGTCCCGCTGGTATTATTTCACATTATAACATAGTTATAATGTAAAATAATACCCTTGGCCATCTCCCTAATGTTGAACCCGGTGCAGAATGGGTTAAAAATAATAAACTAATAATTACTTACCTGTTCCATTTGATCGCGAAGCCCGGCCTCCTCTCCGTTAGCTTGAAAGATGTAAAGGACCTGTAATGATGTCACAGCATCACATGGCCCAATCACCTGCTCCATCACCATAGTGATGGAGCATGTGATTGGTCCATGTGACCACGTGACATCATCCAAGGTCCTAAGCACTATCCACAGCCTGAGGATAGTGATTAAGGACCTTGGATGATGTCACATGGTCACATGGACCAATCACATGCTCCATCACTATGGTGATGGAGCATGTGATTGGGCCATGTGATGTGACGTCATCACAGGTCCTTTAGATCATCGATGCTGCAGGGAAAGAGAGGACAGATCGCGACTACGCGATCAAGTGGCTAAGGTAAGTTAACTTTATTATTTTTAACCCTTCCTCATCATTTAATAATGCATTCTTTATTAAGAATGCTATTATTTCCCCTTATAACCATGTTATAAGGGAAATAATAGAGATTGGGTCCCGTTGCTAAGCAACAATGCGGGAAAATCGCAACGCATCCGCACTTGGTTGCGGATGCTTGCGATTTTCCGCATCCCCATTCACTTCTATTGGGCCTGCGTTGCGTGAAAACGCAGAATATAGAACATGCTGCGATTTTCACGCAACGCAGAAGTGATGCGTGAAAATCACCGCTCATGTGCACAGCCCCATAGAAATGAATGGGTCCGGATTCAGTGCGGGTGCAATGCGTCCTCCTCACGCATTGCACCCGCGCGGAAAACTCGCCCGTGTGAAAGGGGCCTCAGTTCCCAGTGCACGCAGCGTGCTCCGTCCTCTATCTGGTAGACGGAAGGAGCATAGCAACCTGATTTTATCTCAGGTAAATATAGCCAATACTGGGGACTTTTAGGTGGCTTTTAGGGGTTATTTATTTAAGAATCAGAAATTAAAACAGGGCCAACAAGGTAATATTAATCACCAGAATCCAATAGTAAAAAAAAAAAAAAATTGACAGTTATACTTTAAAATAACTTAAAATACATAAAAATAAAAAATAACAATCTTGAACCAAGAGGTGGAGGTCCAATAGGATTAGGAAGTTGAGGAGGCTGTGGACATGGCATTGTAGGTGGAAGAGGCGGAGGAGGTGGAGGAAGAAGCCAACACTCTTTCTGTTTTTTTGTTTTTTTTTTATTTGTCTGTTAATTCTGTGTGTGACCTTTAGCCATTTTTTGGGGTGTGGCTGGTATGTTTATGTTCTCTGCCAATATAAGACACATTAATCTTGAGCCAGGAGGTGGAGGTCCAATTGGAGGAGGAGGTGTAGGTGGAATAGGCGGGGGAGGAAGCCAACACTTTGCCATGGCGTGACAGTTTGGTGCTTGTATGTCCTTGGTTAAAACTGGGTAAAAAATATAGATCTCATCTATCTGGAGCTAGAACCTACAGTACAAGCGTTCCGTCATATTGTAAATGAAGACAAGGAGATCATTCTACAGAAAAATTCCTCTCCTACATTAGACAGATGCAAAAGGAGTGTTCTTAATTTATTTTTATTTTTTTCATTGCTGTAGGCAAAATGGCAAAGAGAACACACAAAGTGAGCTGGAGTATAACAATTGCTGGGGGGAGGGGTAAAGAGGCTATCCCAGATGGGCCGGGACAGACGACACGCTAGAGCAACAGGACTCAGGTGACAGGGAGAGTGAAAAAGAGCTTGCTCTGTCCACTCCACGCATTAACCTACTCTAGTTCAGATCGCCGGTGTATGTGAATGTGTTTGCCGCACTCTGAGACCTGCAAACAGATCTGTGGGTAAGGCCATGTCTTGCTTCTTTCTCCTGCCCCTCTGGAGGGGTCTGGGACAGCTGCAAATAAAACAATTGCTGAGATGACCTGTAGTATCTTTTCTTCTCAGTTTAATATCTCCTACATACCCTATCTGGGGACCATATACATGTATTTATTGAATTTTTAGGACAGTGAGAGTGAAAAAGAGCTAGCTCTGTCCACTCCACGCATTGACCTACTCTACTGCAGTTCGCCGGTGTATGTGACTGTCTTCGCTGGACTCTGAGGCCTGCAAACAGATCTGTGGGCAAGGCCATCTCCCGCTTCTTTCTCCTGCCCCTCTGGAAGGGTCAAGGCTAGGACAAGTGGGACAGCTGCAGATAATACAATTGCTAAGATGAACTGTAGTATCATTTCTTCTTAGTGTAATATACATCCCCTATCTGGGGACCATATATTTAAAAAAATTTCTCTCCTACAACTGTCAGACGGATAAAGGGGTGTTCATAATTTTAAAAGAATTTCATGAGTGTCACAGACACACTCCAGGGAAGAATTTCCTCTCCTACAACAGTTAGTTGAATGAAGGAGTGTTCTTAATTTTTTAAATATTTCCTGAGTGTCACAGACACACTCAACAATAGAATATTCTCTCCCACAATAGTTAGACTTTTAAAAGAATTCATGACTTTCACAGACACACTCCACAGAAGAATTTCCTCTCCCACATAAGTTGGATGGATGCAAAATGGGTCGTCTTATTACAATTCTTAATTTTTTTGGGGAGGGGAAAGTTTGGTAACTGTCGACCACCAAACATTGGGAGATGGCAAACAGAACGCACAAAGTACACTTCAGTATAACAATGGCTGGGTGCAGCTGGTGCAACTTTTCTACTCTGCCAATATAAGACATAATAATCTTAAGCCAGGAGGCAGAGGTTGAAGTGGAGGAGGAGAAGGCAGACGTAGTTCAGGTGGCGGAGGTGGATGTGGGGGTGCAGACAGAGGAGGCTGATGTGGCGGTGCAGGCGGAAGAGGTGGAGGAGGTCACCACCTTTATTTTTATTTTTTTTGTTTTGTTTTTTTGTTTGTACAGGCCCCAATTGGGAAATAGCAAAGAGAAAGCACAAACTGCACTGGAACAATGGCTGGTTGCGGCCAGTATACCTCTCTACTCTGGCCAAGGTACGAACAAATCCTGTGGGATCCATGCCTGGTTCATTTTAATGAAATTGAGCTTGTTCACATTGGCTTTGGACAAGCGGATGTGCCTGTCCGTGATCACCCTCCTTGCCATGCTGAGCACTCGTTCGGACAATACATTTGCCGCAGGGCAGGCCAGTACCTCTAAGGTGTAAAGGGCAAGCTCAGGCCATGTGCCCAATTTGGAGACCCAGAAGTTAAATGAGGCAGACCCGTCAGTCAGTACGTGCAGACGTATGGACACGTACTTTTCCTCCTTGCTGCTGAAACGCCTTCTCCCGATAAGATGGTCCATATCCTATGGTGGTGCTGGATATTGTGGCGTGCAGACAAAGCTTTTCCACATTTTTCCACATGCTAACCCTCCCTTTTGATGTGCTGAAAGTGCCCATGCTGCGTTGGCGACTTCCTTCTCCCCCTCTGTCTCCACCTTGTGCTTCCACTGAGCCCCCTCTGTAAGGTGGGAATGCCATTAGTAGCGCCTCAAGCATTCACTTGCACTCGCACATCTTCTGTTCACGCTCCAGTGATGGAAGTAAGGTCAGAACATTGTTCTTGTAGCGGGGATCCAGCAGAGTGGCCACCCAGTAATCAGCACTGGTAAGAATGAAGAGCATGTAGTCACTCATGTGTGCCAGGCTGCCCACAGGCAACAACAAGCTGTCCTCGGTGGAAGGTGTACTGTCTGTGTCCTCTATATCCCCCCAGCCATGCTCCAGTGATGCCTGTGAGCTGATTTGGGTGCCACCCTGCTGTTCCTCTTCATCATCCCCTCATCCTGCAAAATTGTGCCCTGGATGGACAGTTGGGTACCTGGCCGCTGTTGGTGCAGGAACCCACCCTCTGAGCCACCTGTGGACGACTGGCCTGATGACATAGGAATGATCCCTGTTCCTCCTCCTCTTCCTCCTGTGCTACATGATCCATCAGCTTCTGAAGCGTTTTTTCAAGGAGACATAGAAGCGGGATAGTAACGCTGATGACGGCATCATCACCACTGTCTATGTTGGTGGAGTACTCGAAGCAGCGCAACACGGCACACACGTCCCGAATGGAGGCCCACTCATTGGTGAAATGGTGCTATTCCGCAGAGCGACTCTCCTGTGCATGCTGCAGCTGGAACTTTACTATCGCCTTCTGCTGCTCGCGCTGTCTCTTCAACATGTGCAAGGTGGAATTCCATCTTGTGAGCACATGTTATATTGCAGCGCAAACAGGAAAGCAGGACCAGGGTGAGAACACCGAAAGTGCGCACAGACGGCCCTCACTTTCTGCAGCAGCTCTGACATATCGGGGTAATTTTTCAGGAACCTCTGCACCACCAAGGGATGTGCGTCAAACCGGCTAAGCCCAGACCTGCTATGAGATTTCACCTGTTGTCGCACACCACCAGGGCGGGCTTGAGGGTCAGCAGCACGAACCACTCATCGGTCTGTTCATCCATGCCTGCCCCCAGCTCCTGTGCCGTGTGGGGTCTTTCCCCCAAATATATAAGTCTCAGAACAGCCTGCTAATGTTTCCCCCTAGCTGTGCTGAAGTTGATGGTGTAGCTGTTGCGCTGATGTGATGGGGAGGCAGTAGAGGAGGAACCAGAGGAGGAAGCGGAGTAGGAGGAGGAGGCAACAGGAGGCACAGAGAAACGTCCAGCAATCCTCAGTGGTGGTAGGGCATGTGCCAAACCGCTGTCCTCCTCAGGACCATCCGCCAGGACATTTACCCAGTGGCCAGATAGGAAGATATAATATCCCTGACCATACTTACTGGCCCACATGTCGGTGGTTATGTGGACCTTGCCACTAATGGCATTGCGCAGTGCACACCTGATTTTTTCCGACACTTGTTCATACAAGGTAGGGGTGGCTGACCTGGTAAAGTAGTGGCGGCTGGGAACCACGTACCATGGGACAGCTGCGGTCATGATGTTTTTAAAAACTCTCCATCTCTACCAGACAGAAAGGCAGCATTTCAAAGGCCAGAAAAGGCATTCAGGGCCAGGGCTCACGGTTGGGTAGGGGGGGATTTCGTCTTTCTCTCCAGTGATTGGGGGATGGATAGCTGAACGTTTCCCTGGGACAGTGTGGTGGTGGTAGTGTTGCTTTCACATCCTCTGTTTGCGGGGTGACAGGTGATACTGTCGCTCCAGAAGGGAAGGAAGAGGTCGAGACTGCAGCAGAAGATGGAGCAGGAGGAGCCTCTTTCGTGGTCCTTGAGGTGTCTACTCCACTGCAGCTTGTGCTTTGCTGTTAGATGCCGGATCTTGCAGGTAGTGCTCAGGTTTAGAACACTGACTGCACAGCGTGCAAACCCCCCATGTCCTGTTGTTAGCACACTGCCTGAAGAACTACCACACCAGGGAATTCCTTTACACTGTCTTTTATGTGCTATGTGTCTTGGTGTGTTGGGCAGTAGCAGGCATACTGGCTGGGGGATGGCCACTCTGCTTTTGCACCCTGCTCCCTCGCTTGGTGTGCAGGTGCTGCTGCATGACCCCAACTTCTTTCTTCGAACTGCACATGTCACTGGCATGACCTGGATGCCATGTGAGGTCTAGGACCTCATCATTCTCCATATCATCTTCCACCCACTCCTAACACCTGCCCTCCTGTGTTTTGTCATCGTCATCAGAGACATGCTACAGTGGTTCTCCCACGTCCTCATCCTCAAACATAAGTGTTGGGCATAAGTGCACTCAATCTCTGTCACTTCTGGGGTAGGGCTAGTTGGATGACCCATGAAAACCCCATCAGCAGAGTCATCAAAAAGCATAAGTGACTGCTGCAGTACTAAGTGACTGCTTTGCTGATGTGCAAGGTGTTGAGGAAGAAGACAGATGCCTGTCTTTCAGCAGTGGACCAGGTGGAAGACAATGTGAAGGAACTGGAGGCACTTTCAGCCATCCAATCTACTAGCGCCTCTACTTGCGCCTCACCATTCTTAGAGTCGTATTCAGGCCTACAAAATGACGTAGAATGTCCTGACGCCTGCGTGTACCAGAGGAAGGTGTTTCATTTGGGCGCGTACCGGGCACAGATTGACAACGTCCTCTCCCTGCAGCAGGAGTTTCACCACCACCAACTCCAGCAGAGCCCCCACTGTCAGGTTGATGCTCATTTTGGTACAGTCATCCACAAAATTGGCTGACAGACGAACAATTGTATATCCGTGCCACGGATGCAAAAGAGGTGTTTAGCCCCCAAAAATAGGTAGGTCTCACCGACCCAATTAACCAACTGAATAACTATTATATATCCCTGTAAGGGTGACAAGTATAGTGTTTTTTCAACCCCCAAAAAAATATGTAGGTCTCACAGACCCAATTAACCGGCTAAATAACTATTATATATCCCTGTGACTCTGCCAAGTACAGTGTTTTGAACACCAAAAAAAGGTAGATCACAACGACCCAATTATTCGGCTGAATAACTAATATATTATCCCTGTGACAATGACAATTACAGTGGTTTTTCAACCAATAAAATAGGTAGGTCCAGTGTTGTAGAGTTGGTTTCCAGCACCCCGAGCAAGCCAAGTATTGCGCACCCCCCAACCTGTGGCCACACCCTTTTTTACAGATAATGTAGTGGATGTCACTTGCAGTCATACATAACACCATAGATAACACAGTGATAGCTCTGAGTACAGATAATGTAGTAGATGTTTGTAAGGGCCCAGAATTCAGAGCACGTACAGTGTGACCTGAAATCTGGGGCCGAGCTGCGGCAGTGTGGGCCAAATTCTGTATTCACTACCCCTCAAGCCTACCATGAAGCAGATATTTGGATGGACATTACATACATTGCTACGAAATATACAGTAGAATATAGCAGCACATACCTCTTACATCCAGTGACATCTCCTGTAATGTAGACTTTCTTCAATGTCTTCATTCGGAGATTAGACCCCCATGATATCTTTTTTCAGCCGTTTCTCATCTCTGCAGAGTTTTACAGAAATTTCTTTTAGTTCCTCACTTTACTATCATCCTCACCCTCCTAGTGTCTCAACACTGTCATCCTGCTCCTTCCGCCAATGCTGTGCTAGTGCCATACCAATACTCCCCCATATAACATGCTCCCAAACTGTCCTCAATGGTAATAGTGTTCCCTACAACAGGGTTCCTAAATTCCAGGTCTCAGGTTCCCCCTGCCGGTTATATTTTCAGGATTTCCTTAGTATTGAGCAGATGATATAATTAGTGTCAATGCATCAGGATTTACCACAGGTATTCATTCTGTGTGATATTCTCAAATCATGACCGGTAGGTGGGCCCTAGGGACTGGAGTTGAGGAACACTACCCTACAGTACCTCCAATAGCATCACCATTAATATGTGCTCAATAATAATGATGCAGCAGTAACAAGGCCCCTCTATAAGATACCCTTATAAACGTACTAATATATTAGACCGCCTGTTGACAATGAGTTTCATGAACAGTAAGTCTATGTATAACAGAACAGATTAAGTATAAATGGTGCAGCATATGAACTAGGCAAATGTGCCTATATATTAGGCAGCCTGTTGACAATGAGTCTGATGCACACTAAGTCTATGTATAACTGAATGATTAATTTTTAAAGGTGCAGCAGAAGAACTAGGTGTATGCACCTATATATTAGACCGCCTGTTGACAATGATTTTACTGCACAGTAAGTCTAGGTATAACAGAACTGATTAATTATAAGTAGCACAGCAGTAGATGAAATACTGTAGGTAAACGTACCTAAATATTTGACAGCCTGTTGACAATGAGCCTGATGCACCGTAAGTCTATGTATAACAAAACAGATTAAGTATAAATGGCGCAGCAGATGAACTAGATAAACGTGCCTATATATTAGACAGCCTATTGACAATGAGTCTGATGCACACTAAGGGGGTCATTTATCAATCTTAAATACGTCTATATTAGGCATATTTCAGGTGCAGATTATGGCGCAACAGCTAGTCGGGGCGCTACCTGTAACTTCTCCCAGCTCATACCAGGCCAGTCTCATTTACTATTTTCTATGCCTGTTTCAGGCTTAGAAAAAACTCTAAATATAAGACAGCTAGGAAGCTTTTGTACATTTATAACTGGCGGAGGATCCATTGAAGTTATGAAAAAGAAGTTATGAAGAACCACCGCAAGCCTAGGGGTTTATTATTGTGCCCCTAAGTCTGTGTATAACAGAATAGATTAAGTATAAATGGTGCAGCAGATGAACTAGGTGTCTTCACCTATAAATTAGATGGCCTTTTGCCTGTTGACAATGAGTTTGATGAACAGTAAGTCTAAGCATAACAGAACAGATTAAGTAAAAATGGCACAGAAGATGAACTAGGCAAATGCGCCTATATATTAGACAGCCTGTTGTCAATGAGTCTGATGTACAGTAAGTATATGTATAACATAACTGATTAAGTTTGAATGGTGCAGCAGTTGAACAAGATGCACAGGGCGATTACACATTCCCTGCACTGTCCCTGTAAAAACTCTCCCCATAATTTCCCTACACTGTCCATGCACTGTCCCTATCCAATATTCTATAATTAAAAGCTTTGCTAACTACTGTTCCTAATTGTAGAATAAACAGTGGCTCAACCCCTCAGCACAATATGAACAGGTGCACTTTGTTTTAACTACTGTTCCTAATGCTTTTCATGTCTGTCCCTATGCTCAGGCCGAGACCGTACAGCATGGAGCTTTTATAGAGCTGTAACAGGGGATGGCTATCTGCTGATTGTTTGGCTGCATGGTATTTTGGGTTATATCATGTTTTTTGGCATCTTTCTTTCACTTTGTAACAAATGTAGCAGCCATTTTAGAAAAAAAAATATATAATTTGTTACCATGAAGCACAAGGAAATTTTGATTCGTGTAGAATCCAATTTTTCCTGAAATTAGGATCAATTTAAATTTGTTTCACTTTGATTCACTCAACACTAATTAACATTGATACACTTATTATTGATACACTTTTCAAGCGAACTCACTGTGTATTAGCTGTAGAGATGAATATATAAATGTCAGTTAAATCACTAATGCTGTTTCTTTGTGCTTTTTTTTTAATCTAATACGTCTACAATTTGCAAAATGTTGAAAAACAAAACAAAATAAATACCATGACATAACAGCACACATAATGCCTTTAGCTTTGTTTGTGACATTGACAAAGAGCAGAGATAAGTAGAATTACTGCACTGTAACTTTCTTATGACAAAGCGACTATTATATGTGATGAAATTCAGATGTGACTGAAAATGAAAATACATTAATATATGTCACTTTTCTTTATAAAAGTCACACACTGTTGTGCACAATAGGTTGAGCTGCTGCAGTTTTCTCTTAAAATGTAATCCTCCACAAAATTACTTTTCCAACAAGGCGTGCATATGAGCCTCCAAAAAACCTGGAAACCCAGCACAATTATGTCTGAAATTCCAGATTTTCCAGATAACCATGTAAATATATGTTCTTTAAATCTAACCCTTTTCTTTGTATTTTATAAAGCAGAATAATGTTAAAAAATGTTCTGTGCAGTGATATGGATGAAAGGTTATTATTACTCTGATGACACAGACAAAAAAGATATTATCAGTCAGATGATGTCAATGAAAGGGTATCATTACTTTTTGTGCAGTGATCATTCATAGATGTATAAGAATACAGAACAGCATGCATTATATTTTATTCCTACATGAAGTTTCAAGCCCACCACAGGGAAATGTAGTTTGTGTGAAATTTCCTGTGTAAAGACACTTTAACCCTGGCTTATTCAATAAATAGCTCCAAAGCAATTATCTTTTTGTAACTTTCCACTAATGTAGTTTTCATGCTTTATCTGGTTCGAATTCCCAAGTGATGTTTAACTTGTACATAAGCATTTTTGTACAAAATTAAACAAAAAAAAGAGTACTCATAAAAATGTATATTATTCACTGTAACTGTAGTTATGAGTTACTTTGCATCAGTTTAATGAAGAATATAAAATACAATTTATTATAACAAATTTATACATTGATGCAATATATATACACTGTATGGAAAAAAAATAATGGGACGCATCTCTTAATAAATGAATTCAGGTGTTTAATTCAGTCTCATTGCCCCAGGCATATGAAATCAAACATCTATCCATGCAGTCTGCCTTTACAGACATTTGTGAAAGAATGGGTCATTCTAAAGAGCTCACTGAATTCCAGCATGGTGCTATAACAGGAAGCCACCACTGTAACAAGTCAAATTTATTCTCTTTTAGATATTCCATGATCAGCTGTAAATGGTATTACAAAGTAGAAACATTAAGAATCCATAGCAATTTAGCCACAAAGTGGCAGATCACATAACGGTACATAGGGGGGTAGCCAAGTGCTGAGGCACAAAGTAGTGCATAAATAGTAACACTCATGCTGGCTTGATAACTGGACATTTCCTAACCTCCTTTGGCTTAATATCAGCACAAAAACTGTGTGCCAGGAGCTTCATTGCATGGGTTTTCTTGGCCGAGCAGCCGCATGCAATTATTATGCCGATATCACCAAGCAAATTGATAAATTTCAGATGAAACCACCACTAAAATCAAGTACACTGAGTGGATATACTGTATCTTCTGCAGTGAGATGAATCACATTTATTTGGCAGTCTGATGGATGATTCTGTGTTTGTTTATTTATTTTTTATCAATTAACATAATGCAAAGTGAATGATTAAAAACTAAAATTTCTTGTTGCATGCTCATCTGCTTATTAGCATTGAAGGGGTAGTTGTTATGCAACTGCCCTACACCTGAATTTGGTGATTGTCTTGCTCTGCCTGGTTAATTTAGGAAGACTTTTTGATTGGTTAAGAGTTGTACATATCACCACTAATTATTTCAGCAAAAATAACAGAAGTCCCGAATCTTGGACATGAATGAATTGCAAAGCTGCAATCAGACCTCTGTGACAATTATGTGGTCCATTCAGTTTTAGTTCGGGAGTCCAATCTTTATTATCTACTGAGTTTGGTTTTTGATTTGTCTCTGGCTGTCATCTCCTTCATCCATTTGCCATCATCATTTAGTTCCTGCCATCTATCACTAAGTTTTTTTTCTGTGTATTTGTAGTCTGCCAGTGTTGATATGTGCCTTATAATACCCTTCTTGAGACCATCTGGTTGTTTCAGCTTTACTGTACAACCTGGAGGCGTCTGAATACCAGGAGTACCCAAGAAAGGCAACTGATTTAGGTTAAGTTCAGTTCTGCAGTCTTGGAAACAACCGGCCTTGTTACAGTAATGCTGCAAATGCATACAATGAATGTTTTCATAGACCTCTTTCAGCGTATATCCAAGCATTGGTATAGCCTCCTTCCTGAATTTGTTCCATTGCCACGGAGGCTTTTGACTTTGTAGCTAGATCACAAGCCTCCAACTATCATATGGAAAGAGGAGCATGCTGGGAGTACAATATATGTGTCCTATTAGCATTCCTTTGTATGCAGATGACTGGCATTAGGTCAACATTATCTGTGTACAGACGAATGTTGAGGTAACACATCTTGTTATCCCAGGTTTTACTCCTTAGCCCCACTCCATAAGAAATATGCTTTTTTTACAGATTCCATGTACAACTTAAACACAGTAGGCAAGCTAGAAAAAAATTGGAGACCTTTGTTCTTAGACATTATAGCAATGATTTAGGTGGGACAAGTATATTTTTATGATATTGCGTGGGGATTATTTTGTGGCATAGATCTGTCTGGTTGAAATAATTGCATTAAATCACAAATGGGATAAAGGACATGTATCACAATTTCACCTGTATAAAGTATCTTCTTTGCTTCAAACTATCACGTCTGAGATAGCAGGTAACAGACGTGCGGTACAGAGGGGAGGGAAGAGGAATACTCTTCCACTAGGCAGAGGGAGGAGTGGTGACCCCTAGCTCACCTGGCACTGGCACTTGGCTGCCCTCACATCCCTAGATGGGCTGCTAACCCATATGCCGATCACGTGCCTCGTCCCTGGCTTACCCTGAAATAAGCCCTAGGTAGTGAGTTGGGCGGTGGGAGCACTAGTCCTCACCACTGACACCTAGGGTAACAACAGGGATAGGACAAACAACATAAACACCACAAACAATCCCCGAAGGGAGACAACAGGAGTGAACCGGAGATCCAACAGCTCCACAACAACAGTTGTCCACCTGAGGTCAGAATAGAAGATCTTGAAGGAAGGTCTATATCTGGCAACAAGGGAAGCAGAAAGGGAGAATATGTAATTGCTGGAAGTGGCTGACAGAGAACAGCTGAAAGGAAAAGCTACAGATTCCTAAATGGGAAAAAAAGCATCGCAAACCTAAGCAGGAAAACCTGGACCGGATGCTATTCTCACCATTTGGTCATGGAGTGATCTCTTGATAAACCGAGCGCGTAGCCACCCCCTCCGACCTTCTGACCCCAGGCACAACAGGGTCAGCGATAGGTTGTGACACCCTCGTGACACAAACTGAATAAAATGGTCAAAATATATACTTTGGTGAAATTGGTGAAATTTGCTATGGTCATTTAAGGTATCTGATTGCCTTTGTCTTCAAGAAAATAAAAAAAAAGAAATAATTTATTTTTATATATTTGGTATTCCCATCAATTGATGACAAATCTTTGTGGCTCCTTTGTTTTAATGATTTTACTCTTGAGCATTACAAAGCACCATTCATAAAGTGATGGAATTTCCTAACAATGTACACCTATCACTTTACAAGATGGGAATACCCCTTAGGCCTCTTGCACACGACCGTATGCCCTCCGAGACATACTGTCCGTGAGCGGGCCATATGTCCCGGATCGGCATTGATCGTTTTCACTGGAGCGCACAGCATCATAGATTACAATGATGCTGTGCACGTCAGGCCCTCCGCGGGACTATTGTCCTGCACTCATATGATCATATTATTCTATACAGGGTTTACGTATTTTTCAAATGAGTGTAGGATAATAGCCCCGCGGGCAGCCCGTTGTGCACAGCATCATTGTAATCTACGATGCTGTGCCCTCCCATGCGAACGATCAATGCCGCTCCAGGACATATGGCCCGCTCACGGACCGTATGTGTCGGAGGGCATAGGGTCGTGTGCAAGAGGCCTTAAATGCATGTTTTCACAGAGAGTTGTAGCACGTATTATCTGTGGGATCCTCCTTCAGAATAAATTTGATTTGGCATAGTGGCAAAAACGCTAGTGTGAAAGTAGCCCAACACGCTGCTCCAACGGCTGAAATCAGTGCTGGCACCATTCTCAGCCATTTAACCCATAGATGCAGCGGTCCATAGCTGCCTGCAGCATCCATAGGGTTGAGAGGGAGGGAGCTCCCTCTCTCTTCCATCGGGCCACCACAGATGCTGAGGTCTGATGGTTGCCATGGCATCCGGGCTGCCATGTACCTAAAGCTGATCAGACCCTGAGGTTCTGATCAGCCTTAGAGTAAGTGTAGCCCTGACTGTACAGTGGATTGCAATAGATGACTATTGCAATGCAATGTATAGCCCTCAGGCCCATTGAATCTTCAAGATACAAATGGGTCTTGATTTTAAAAAAAAGTGTAAAAGTTTAAAAAAAGGTGAAAAAAATGAAACTAAAAATAAAATAAAATTGTCTTTTCTCAAATCCGTTCACTTATAAGTCATACAAAAAAAAACATGATTGGTATACTCGCATCCGTAACTACCTGATCTATAAAAGTATCATGTTACTAATCCCATGCGGTGAATAGCATAAAAAAATAATTTAGAAAACAATGATGGAATTGCAGCAAAATCTGCCCTCAGTTAACAATATGGTGTTCCTTTCTCTTTGCTGTGTGCCCATAAAGCAGTTTACGACCACACATAGTCTAAGAAATATTGTAGTTTCTTTGGCTGTTAACTCTTGCTGTGTTACAGGAAAATTGGATTAAAATGGAAAATCTAAACAAAAAAATAAAAATTTAAAATTACCCCTCCAATTTGCTCTAATTCTTGTGGACCACCTAAAGGGTTAATAAAGTTTGTAAAATCAGTTTTGAATAACTTGAGGGGTGTTGTTTCTAAAATGGGGTAATTTGTGGGTGGTTTCTACTATGTAAGTCTCACAAAGTGACTCCTTTACTGAACTAGTCCTGGGTTTTGGAAATTTTCTTAAAAATCTTAAAATTTGCTTCTAAACTTCTAAGCCTTCTAACTTCCTAAAAAAAAAAAAATGACATTTACAAAATGATGCCAACATAAAGTAGACATATGGGGAATTTAAGGTAATAACAATTTTATTAAGTATCACTATCCGTCTTAAAAGCAGAGAAATTCTAATTTTGGATTTTCTTTATGCATAATGGTAAAATGCATCAACTCAAATTCACCACTAACATGAAGTATGATGTGTCACGAGAAAACATTATAAGAATGGCTTGGATAGGTAAAAGTGGTCCAAAGTTATTACCAGGTAAACTGACACATGTCAGATTTGAAAAATGGGGCTCCGGCATTTGGTCCAAACTGGCTGTCGCTTGAAGGGGTTAATATAATGGATAGTCATGATATAGTTGTACAAAAGACTAACAACTGCGGAGGCTGCTATCAACTCATGCATTAGTCTTTTTTAGGAAAATAAGCAGAATGGAAAATGAGAGCCCAGAATACGCATTTTATAAATTGACCTCTTTGGTTGGACCAGCCGAGTGTACAATACTTAGTTCACGCAATGTAACTTTTAATTTACTTGTTCAAGTAATCTGCTCGCTGCTTTTGTATTGCTTCTATGTAAACAGCATGAGGATAATAATTGGTTGTATTACTCTTAATCCAGAGGCCATTGAAAAAAGTAACACAGCTTTAACCTTTTTTCATTGTGACTTCCTCCAGATAATGTGACATTATTATAACACAACCAATATTCTTTTATGAATATAAATTTCCATTTTATTTCACCCAAAAAATTCAGTATTTTAAAAAGTTATAACTTTTTTAATACTTTTCCAAATAAGAAACTTTTTAGGATTCTTATATCCGTTAAGCACTTTAACCATTTCCAATGACAAAGCTCTTCAAATACACTTAAGGCTTACAAAGGATGAAGCGACACACATTTCTAAATCAATCTTTACTTAGAGATCAATGGAAGTATTTTTATAGTCAGTTGCAAATTAAAGTGTTTGATAAATCATTCCTGACTAATTTTATTCACTGTCAAACAATCTATCATTAATAACAATACGTCATTCAACAGCTCTTTTATAGAAATCCTTTTAATGTTTTCGTTTCTACACCAAAAAGATTAGCAGTGGCTGCAAATTCTAGAACGCTGAGAGGAAGTGATTTCTTGTGTTCTATAGAAATAACAGAAGGACATATTCTGAGAAATCTATTGTCTTCACTATTAGTAATAGTGATCAAATCTTGACAGGAAGTGTTAGATTACACAGGTCTGCAAAAATATATTTTTTTAAGAGCTGTTTTGGTTATTCCACGTAATCGTTATGTATTTTGGTGCACTGAATCCGAAAATTACCTCAATTTTGTCATAGGACATCAATAGTGATGATCGAGCACCAAAGTATTCGGGTGTTTGGGTGTTCGGCCCGAACATATTGCTTTCCTGTATATTCAATTGTATATAAGCAAAAAAGTACAGGCAAGAGGTACTCCAAAACAGTCTGTATATCACATAAAAGAAGGGCCTCTTTCACATTGTGGTACAATTGTTAAGGTAGTGAGACTCCTGCACTCATAAAGCCTATGCACTAAGTGAAAGGGCTGCCAAAAATTACAAGGAACCGGCACTCCAATATACCCTTTGTTACACATAAAGGAAGGCATGATACACACCCTTGAAAAATTATCATTGATGGCCTGCTGGTGACCCTCCAAAACATTAGGAACAAGGTCATGCTGTTGACCCTCTAAAACATTAGGGGCTAGTGCCTGCTGCTGAGCTGACCATTGAAAAAATGATGGGCGAGTGACTGCTGCTGAGTTGACCCTGTAAAATATTGTAATTGAGGGCCTTCAGGTGAGCTGACCCTGTAAAATATTGTAGTTGAGGGCTTGCAGGTGAACTGACCCTTCAAAATATTGTAGGTGAGGGCCTGCAGGTGAGCTGACCCTCTCAATATTGTAGGTGTGGGCCCGCAGGTGAGCTGACCCTGTAAAATATTGTAGGTGAGGGCCTGCAGGTTAGCTGACCCTCTCAAATATTGTAGATGAGGGCCTGCAGGTGAGCTGACCCTGTGAAATATTGTAGGTGAGGACCTGCAGGTTAGCTGACCCTCTCAAATATTGTAGGTGAGGGCCTGCAGGTGAGGTGACTCTCCCTGAAGAGGGACATGAGGAGATCTTGTGAACTGACTCCCAAACTCCTCAGCATCCACAGTCAGAAGAAGATGACGGTGGGGAATGGCAATTAGTGTTTCATGAGGTAGATGATGTGGATGAGACACAGTTGTCAATAAGTGAGGGTCTTGTTAGGTCAACAACACAAGTCAGGAGGATGACCCGAATGAGGAAGTGGAAGAGGGGGTGGTGGACAATGACATTACTGACCCAACCTGGGAAGGTGGCAAGCCAAGCGAGGACAGCAGTACAGAGGGGGGAGGGATCCACAGCTCGGCCACAGGCTGGAAGAGGCTTTGCGATAGCAAAAGGGAGAAGGCGCGCACACCAAATAGGCCCATGTACAGATGTCCTTAACCCAGGCCTTTGAACGTAAGCGCACATACCCAACCACCTACCCACAGGCTATAGCACTAAATGCACACTTTAAAAATTGATGGCCCTGGAAATGTTGCCATTTAGGCCTGTGGACACTGAGGCTTTTCTCAGCCTCATGGCGGCGGATGTCCCTCGTTACTCAGTCCCCAGCCGCCAATATTTTTCTCTGTGTGCCATCCCCATATTACACCAGCAATTGTGTCCCGTAACATCACCCATGCCCTGACCAACGCAGTTATTGGGAAGGTCAACATAACGACTCACACATGGACAAGTGCTTTAGGCCAGTTGCAGCAAAACCCCCTTCTCCTACTCCTACTCCATTTCTACCTCTGAATTCTCATCTTGCAGCACCAGTCAGCCATCAGTCAGTAAACTCAAGTACCGACAAGTCTACCGTCAGTGGGTCAGATATAGAGTGATATAGCTGAATAGAAAATCACCTTGAAAATATAACTAAAATTTAACTTTTATTGAAACTTGTTTAAATATTTAATCTTGATCATGTGACACCACCATTGTGTATAGGCAGGAGGGGCAGGGGGAAAGATATTTGCCCTATCTCTGACCCTCAGCAACTATATTGCCCTGCCTAAAAAACGGAATGGCCGCCCCGATAGGGGCGATCCCGTGTCAGGAACCTCCTGGTATTCCCTGCCAGTCCCTGACACAGAATAGAACCCAACACCAGTGTAGATTTAAAATAATCAGCCTAGTCAAAAAAGTCCGTCAATGTCTGTTACAATTGAGACAGTTACTCTATATACAGTGTATGGATATTACACAGCATAATCCAATAGTGCTAATATATCTGAAAGGAAACCATAGTTCCAGTACATAAGTTTAGTCTCCCGTCACGACGCGTTTCACTGCTCACCAAGCATGGTAGCAGATCATCAGGGGACCAAAATACAATAATGCAATGGGCTCAATGTTCCAGATATCAAAGCACCACAAATGTCAACAAAAACTGACCAGATAGTTGTATATAAGGTTAAGAATACTCAAATAGACACAGCTGATGTTAATAGGAGCAGGTATAGGAATGCATAATTATATTATCAATGTATGAGGATCATCACAAATAAAACGGAAGCCCCTAATCACAGCAAACCAAGATAAGGTTATTTAGATATATCACCATAAGTCTCAATCAATTCGGTTTGAATGCATATTTCAACTGATAAGTAAATGACTCGGTCACTGGACCGCTATACTTGCGTATTCCCTCGTGTATCGGTCATCACATATTGGGTACGTGCTGTGAAAAATCTCCCTTGCTCCTAATAGCCAGTGGCATATGAAGCGGCGTCCGCTATTTAAACATACCGCGTGCTTTGATCGATGGCGTCTACTTCTGGTCATGTGGCATGATGCCACTAGCGCAGCGTCTAGGCAGCCGATATAATGACAGAGCGTCAGCGCTGTGTTCCACCAGACCGGTTATGCGTTCCACCTGCACAGAATATGCGTACCACACAGCTATTATCTAGGCAGACTATCGAGAGTATATGTTATATACTTTAAATCAACTATAATCAAAAGTCTGGTTTGGTAAAAGGTCATTTGGAAAGTGAAAAATCAATCAGTTACTTATCAATTAATAAATAAGGCAATTTTAGAGTCACAACTATATTAGATTAAATGGGATGGGCCAATAAACAGATTAAATGATGTCAGGCATGGATACACCGTACATGGCAGCGTAAGGTACACCAAATCATGGTGTGCCTTGGCCCCATCAGTCAGTAGCTGGAAGCAGTGTAGCATGGCAGTGGGGAAACGGCAACAGGCCGTGCTAAATCTCATTTGCTTAGGTGACAAACAGCACACTGGCGCATAGCTGTGGCAGGATATAAGGGACCAGACTGAGCTGTGGCTCTCGCCACTCAACCTACAACCAGGCATGGTTGGTTGTTGTGTCTGAAAATGGCGGTAACTTGTTGGCCGCTTTGGAGCTTGGCAAGCTCACACACATGGCAATCATACAGCATATATGTCCCATGCACAACAAACATCCCAAACGTATACATTAATATAACTAAAAACATAATACACAAGAGTGGAGGTAAACCAATTGCATGGCCTGTTAATTAACTCATAAATAACCAAATAACCATAACATATTTTACACCCATAAACCATAATATTAATAATACCAACAATAACACAACCACAAACCATAATAATAATAGAACAGAATGTCATTGCAGATAAATTTACAGCTGACAATGCTGGCGGCAGAGTATGTAGTTCTTTGTGCAACCCAGGAGGGGAGATGAGGGGAACACACAGCAGTTCCAACAGAGGCAGGACAACACTCTCCAAGGTCTGGAACAGTTTCATGACACCCCGCCACCACCCTCACCCTAAAGCGCGGCCTAGTGTCACAAGGCAGGAAAAATTTTGTAAGATGGTGAATAGAGTTAAGCGAACACCTGGATGTTCAGGTTCGAGAAGTTCGGCCGAACTTCACGAAAATGTTCGGGTTCGGGATCCGAACTCGACCCGAACTTGACCCCGAACCCGAACCCCATTGAAGCCAATGGGGACCTGAAATTTTAGGCACTTAAATGGCTGTAAAATAGCCCTGGAAAAGGGCTAGAGGGCTGCAAAGGGCAGCAAAATTTAGGTAAATGCCTTGCAAACATATGTGGCTAGGGAAATGACTTAAAATAAAATACAGGAAAATAATAAATAAACATTCTAAACTTGAGCCCAAGTGAGTGACAGTGGCACCTGTCACCCAGCAAACAGAGTATGTGGCAGCAATGCCACCACATCTGTCATTGTCACCAAGCATCTCCACCAACACTGGAGAGAAAAAGAAATAGAAAGAGCAAGTACCCCCTTACCCATGGCTCTGAATGCCTTTTTTTCAAACTTCCTGGTCCTTTGAAATGCTGTCATTCTGTATGGTTGACAGTTTTAAAAACCTTATGGCGGTGGCTGTGGCTGTCCCACAGTACGTGTATCCCAGCTGCCGCTACTTTTGCAGGCGAGCCATCCCTTCCCTGAACAACCAAGTTGCAGACAAAATCAAGTGTGCACTGCGCAACGCCATCTGTGGCAACGTCCACATAACCAACAACACAGTTGGTAAATGTAGCGGCTGGCCCAGAGGCGGATAGCATTTTTAAGAATGTCCTTCCGCCCCCGAGGATTGCTGGGCATTTCTCTTTGTATCCTGTTACCTCTTCCTCCTCCTCCTACTCGGCTTTCTCCTCCTCTACCACCTACTCATCTGCTCAGCGTGACATCTTCACCACCCACAGCAGCACAGCCAGGGGGAAACGACAGCAGGCTGTTTTAAAACTTGTGTGTTTGTGGGACAAACCCTGCACCGCGCAGGAGCTGTGAACAGGCATGAAACAATAGACCGATCATTGGTTGGGGCCACTGAGCCTCCAGCGCGGCCTGGTGTTGTGCGCTAATGGGCGAAATATTCTAGCAGGTCTGGGCCTAGCCGGTTTGACGCACATCCCCTGCCTGTCACATGTGCTGAATTTGGGGAACAGCAATTCCTAAACACCAGACAGTGAAAATCAATTCAGTTAATCGAACACACACAACACCCCCACCCCCCCTTTCACTTAAACTATTAACAAACTATTTACAAATATTCTTAAAAACATATTAAAATAACTATAATGCAGCTAAACTTACTATATAAACAAACAAAACTATATACACGCCTTATCCTTAACTTAAGGCCAGTGACATCCAAGTGGCTCGAAGGGTGGGTTCCTGCACCAACATAGTCCCTGGCCTGGAACACAATTGTCCAGCCAGGGCACAGTTCTGGAGGATGAGGAGGATAAGTAGGATGAGGAGGAGTAGGAGGAACCCTGTTCTCAGCAGGGTGGAACCCAAGCCAGCTCATGGGCAGCTGCGTCACCATCAGCAACTCAGAAGGCTGGATTAGCACTGGCGAAATGTGGGAAAGCTTTGTCATCATGCCACAACAACCTGCACCACCAGTAGATCTGGAACGTCTTAGCAGGAGGCAGCATTTCAGCAACATGGTGGAAGAGTACACGTACTGACTGATGGGTTTGCCCAGGGGCGTAGCTACAGGGAATCATGGGAAGCTACTGTTTTGGGTCCCTGACCTAGAAGTGGCCCATCCAGGAGGAGGAGGAGGACTAAAAGACTTTGTCAGGGCCCCCTCAACAGTATTATACAATGAAATTATATACAGTGGCAGTATAGACAGTGTAGAAGCGGATGGAAATTAAACCCAAACAGCCTCACACCCTACACACTCAACACCCCCACCCTCCCTTTCACTCAAACCATTAACAAACTATTTACAAATTTACTTAAAAACATATTAAACTAACTATAAGGCAGCTAAACTAACCATATAAAGAAATAAAACTATATACACGCCTTATCCTTAACTTAAGGCCAACCAAATACAAGTGGCTCGGAGGGTGGGTATCTGCACCAACATAGGCCCTGGCCTGGAACACAATTGTCCAGCCAGGGCACAGTTCTGGAGGATGAGGAAGAGGAGTAGGAGGAACGCTGGGGGATACAGGGGACACAGACGATATACCTCCCTGAAAGAGGATAGCTTGTCCATGCCTCTGGGAAGCCTGGCACACATGAGCGACTACTTGCTGCAGTGCCTGCGCAATGACCGCCCAGTTACTGACACATTCTAACTTGTGCTGATTACTGGGTGGCCACCCTGCTGCATCCCCGTTACAAGGATAACGTGCCGTCCTTAATTCCCTCACTGGAGTGAGTAGACATGCTGCTGATGGCATTCACACCTGACACCGGGGGCTCAGTGGAAGCACAAGGTGTAGGCAGAGGAGGAGGAGGAAGAATTTGCCAGTGCAGCTGGGTCACTACCAACAACTCACAAGGCAGGGTTATCATGGGTAAAATGTGGAAAAGCTTTGTCATCATGCCACAACAACCTGCACCACCAGCAGATCTGGAACATCTTAGCAGGAGGCAGCATTTCATCAACATGGTGGAACAGTACACGTACTGACTGATGGGTTTGCTTAGGGGAATAGATACAGGGGAAGAAGGGGAAGCAACTGCTTTGGGGCCGTGACCTAGATAGGGCCCATCCAGGAGGTGGAGGAGGACTAAAGGACTTTGTCAGGGCCCCTTCAACAGTATTATACAATTAAATTATTTACAGTGGCAGTATAGACAGTGTAGAAAGCGAATGGAACAGCTGCCGGGCCTGGTCTGAGAGAGCGATCTTTAGTAGCCACAGGTATGGCGGCATGAAAGGAAGGGGTTTGCGCAAAAATTACTGGGGGATGGGGGCCCCAATCAAACATTTGCGGTTGTGCCCAATCGTTTCTAGCTACGCCATCGGGTCTGCCCCATTCAACATCAAATTGGGCACATGTCCTGAGGTTGCCCTTTACGCCTTGGAGGTGCTGGCCTACCCTGCAGCCACTGTATTGTCTGAAGGAGGTGTTATCACAGACAAGCACAGCCGCCTATCCGCAGACAATGTGGGCAAGCTTTTGTTTATTAAAAAGAACCAGGCATGGATCCCACAGGACTTGTTTGTACCTTATGCAAAATTTACATGTATAACGGCACCCAACACCATTGTTATACTACCGTGCACTTACACTTTGTTTTATTTTTTATACTTTCCCAATGTATTGGGGTCTACACTAATTTATTTTAAAAAATTAGAAATAATAAAACAGTTAATAGCGACTACCTTTGGCTTCAGAGCCCAAAAAGGCTTTAATTCATGCAAGAATGTAACCAATTGTAAGTTCCCTGTCAGTTATGCAGTGCAGGGGTTTGTACCTGGCAAAAATGTTAATATTTCACCCAACAATTTAAAATCTATCCTTTGCCAGACAGTATTAAACTTGGCTAGCCACAGCTGAAACAACTGATTTACGGTATTTCTATTTTGGCAATTGAATTTCACCCCAGAACAAAATCTATCCTTTGCCGGACACTATTAAACTTGTCCAGCCACAGCTGGGACACCAGATTTAGGGGATTGCTATTTTCGCAATTGAATTTCACCCCAGAAGAAAGTCTATCCTTTGCCAGACACTATTAAACTTGGCCAGCTACAGCTGGAACACCAGATTTAGGGGATTGCTTTTTTGGCAATTGAATTTCACCCCAAAACAAAATCTATACTTTGCTGGACACTATTAAACATGGCCAGCCACAGCTGAAACCACTGATTTACGGTATTGCAATTTTGGCAATTGAATTTCACCCCAGAACAAAATATATCCTTTGACGGATACTATTAAACGACTTGTCCAGACACAGCTAGAACACCAGATTTACTGTATTTCTATTTTTGCAACTGAATTTCACCCCACAAAATAATATATCGTTTGACGGACACTATGAAACTTGTCCAGTCACAGATAGAACACTAGATTTACGGAATTTCTATTTTTGCAACTAAATTTCACCCAATAAAAAAATATATCCTTTGACGGACACCATGAAACTTGTCCAGTCACAGCTTGAACATCAGATTTACGGTATTTCTATTTTTGCAACTGAATTTCACCCCAGAAAATAATATATCCTTTGACGGACACTATGAAACTTGTCCAGTCACAGCTGGAACACTAGATTTACGGTATTTTTGCAACTGAATTTCACCCCGGAAAATAATATATCCTTTGACGATCACTATGAAACTTGTCCAGTCACAGCTGGAACACCAGATTTACGGTATTTCTATTTTTGCAACTGAATTTTATCCAAGAAAATAATATATCCTTTGACGTACACTATGAAACTTGTCCAGTCACAGCTGGAACACCAGATTTATGGTATTTCTATTTTTGCAACTGAATTTCACCCGAGAAAATAACATATCCTTTGAGGGACACTATAAAACTTGTCCAGTCACAACTGGAACACCAGATTTATGGTATTTCTATTTTTGCAACTGAATTTCACCCCAGACAATAACATATCCTTTGAGGGACACTATGAAACTAGTCCAGTCACAGCTGGAACACCAGATTTACGGAATTTCTATTTTTGCAACTGAATTTAACACCAGAAAATAATATACCCTTAAACGGACACTATGAAACTTGTCCAGTCACAGCTGGAACACTAGATTTACGGAATTTCTATTTTTGCAACTGAATTTCACCCAAGAAAATAATATATCCTTTGACGGACACTATAAAACTTGTCCAGTCACAGCTGGAACACCAGATTTACGGTATTTCAATTTCTGCAACTGAATTTCACCCCAGAAAATAATATATCCTTTGACGGACACTATGAAACTTGTCCAGTCACAGCTTGAACATCAGATTTACGGTATTTCTATTTTTGCAACTGAATTTCACCCCAGAAAATAATATATCCTTTGACGGACACTATGAAACTTGTCCAGTCACAGCTGGAACACTAGATTTACGGTATTTTTGCAACTGAATTTCACCCCGGAAAATAATATATCCTTTGACGATCACTATGAAACTTGTCCAGTCACAGCTGGAACACCAGATTTACGGTATTTCTATTTTTGCAACTGAATTTCATCCAAGAAAATAATATATCCTTTGACGTACACTATGAAACTTGTCCAGTCACAGCTGGAACACCAGATTTATGGTATTTCTATTTTTGCAACTGAATTTCACCCGAGAAAATAACATATCCTTTGAGGGACACTATAAAACTTGTCCAGTCACAACTGGAACACCAGATTTATGGTATTTCTATTTTTGCAACTGAATTTCACCCCAGACAATAACATATCCTTTGAGGGACACTATGAAACTAGTCCAGTCACAGCTGGAACACCAGATTTACGGAATTTCTATTTTTGCAACTGAATTTAACACCAGAAAATAATATACCCTTAAATGGACACTATGAAACTTGTCCAGTCACAGCTGGAACACTAGATTTACGGAATTTCTATTTTTGCAACTGAATTTCACCCAAGAAAATAATATATCCTTTGACGGACACTATAAAACTTGTCCAGTCACAGCTGGAACACCAGATTTACGGTATTTCTATTTCTGCAACTGAATTTCACCCCAGAAAATAATATATCCTTTGACGGACATTATGAAACTTGTCCAGTCACAGCTTGAACACCAGATTTACGGTATTTCTATTTTTGCAACTGAATTTCACCCCAGAAATTAATATATCCTTTGACGGACACTAAGAAACTTGTCCAGTCACAGCTGGAACACCAGATTTATGGAATTTCTATTTTTGCAACTGAATTTCACCCCAGAAAATAACATATCCTTTGAGGGACACTGTGAAATTTGTCCAGTCACAGCTGGAACACTAGATTTACGGAATTTCTATTTTTGCAACTGAATTTCACCCAAGAAAATAATATATCCTTTGACAGACACTATGAAACTTGTCCAGTCACAGCTGGAACACCAGATTTATGGTATTTCTATTTTTGCAACTGAATTTCACCCGGAAAATAATATATCCTTTGACGGACACTATGAAACTTGTCCAGTCACAGCTGGAACACCAGATTTACGGTATTTCTATTTTGCAACTGAATTTCACCCCGGAAAATAATATATCCTTTAACGGACACTATGAAACTTGTCCAGTCACAGCTTGAACACCAGATTTACGGTATTTCTATTTTTGCAACTGAATTTCACCCCAGAAATTAATATATCCTTTGACGGACACTAAGAAACTTGTCCAGTCACAGCTGGAACACCAGATTTCTGGTATTTCTATTTTTGCAACTGAATTTCACCCCAGAAAATAATATATCCTTTGACGGACACTATGAAACTTGTCCAGTCACAGCTGGAACACCAGATTTACAGTATTTCTATTTTTGCAACTGAATTTCACCCGGAAAATAATATATCCTTTGACGGACACTATGAAACTTGTCCAGTCACAGCTGGAACACCAGATTTATGGTATTTCTATTTTTGCAACTGAATTTAACCCCAGAAAATAATATACCCTTTAACGAACACTATGAAACTTGTCCAGTCACAGCTGGAACACCAGATTTATGGTATTTCTATTTTTGCAACTGAGTTTTACCCCAGAAAATAACATATCCTTTGAGGGACACTATGAAACTTGTCCAGTCACAGCTGGAACACTAGATTTATGGAATTTCTATTTTTGCAACTGAATTTCACCCAAGAAAATAATATATCCTTTGACGGACACTATGAAACTTGTCCAGTCACAGCTTTAACACCAGATTTACGGTATTTCTATTTTTGCAACTGAATTTCACCCGAGAAAATAATATATCCTTTGACGGACACTATGAAACTTGTCCAGTCACAGCTTTAACACCAGATTTACGGTATTTCTATTTTTGCAACTGAATTTCACCCGAGAAAATAATATATCCTTTGACGGACACTATGAAACTTGTCCAGTCACAGCTGGAACACCAGATTTACGGTATTTCTATTTTTGCAACTGAATTTCACCCGGAAAATAATATATCCTTTGACGGACACTATGAAACTTGTCCAGTCACAGCTTTAACACCAGATTTACGGTATTTCTATTTTTGCAACTGAATTTCACCCGAGAAAATAATATATCCTTTGACGGACACTATGAAACTTGTCCAGTCACAGCTTTAACACCAGATTTACGGTATTTCTATTTTTGCAACTGAATTTCACCAGAGAAAATAATATATCCTTTGACGGACACTATGAAACTTGTCCAGTCACAGCTAGAACACCAGATTTACGGTATTTCTATTTTTACAACTGAATTTCACGCCAGAAAATAATATACCCTTTGACGGACACTATTAAACTTGTCCAGTCACAGCTGGAACACCAGATTTATGGTATTTCTATTTTTGCAACTGAATTTCACCCCAGAAAATAACATATCCTTTGAGGGACACTATTAAACTTGTCCAGTCACAGCTGGAACACTAGATTTACGGAATTTCTATTTTTGCAACTGAATTTCATCCAAGAAAAAAATATATCCTTTGACGGACACTATGAAACTTGTCCAGTCACAGCTTTAACACCAGATTTACGGTATTTCTATTTTTGCAACTGAATTTCACCCAGAAAATAATATATCCTTTGACGGACACTATGAAACTTGTCCAGTCACAGCTTTAACACCAGATTTACGGTATTTCTATTTTTGCAACTGAATTTCACCCGAGAAAAAAATATATCCTTTGACGGACACTATGAAACTTGTCCAGTCACAGCTAGAACACCAGATTTACGGTATTTCTATTTTTGCAACTGAATTTCACCCGGAAAATAATATATCCTTTGACGGACACTATGAAACTTGTCCAGTCACAGCTGGAACACCAGATTTACGGTATTTCTATTTTTGCAACTGAATTTCACCCAATACAAAAATATATCCTTTGACGGACACTATGAAACTTGTCCAGTCACAGCTGGAACACCAGATTTATGGTATTTCTATTTTTGCAACTGAATTTCACCCCAGAAAATAACATATCCTTTGAGGGACACTATGAAACTTGTCCAGTCACAGCTGGAATACCAGATTTACGGTATTTCTATTTTTACAACTGAATTTCACGCCAGAAAATAATATACCCTTTGACGGACACTATTAAACTTGTCCAGTCACAGCTGGAACACCAGATTTATGGTATTTCTATTTTTGCAACTTAATTTCACCCCAGAAAATAACATATCCTTTGAGGGAAACTAGTAAACTTGTCCAGTCACAGCTGGAACACTAGATTTACGGAATTTCTATTTTTGCAACTGAATTTCATCCAAGAAAAAAAATATATCCTTTGACGGACACTATGAAACTTGTCCAGTCACAGCTTGAACACCAGATTTACGGTATTTCTATTTTTGCAACTGAATTTCATCCCAGAAAATAATATATCCTTTGATGGACACTATGAAACTTGTCCAGTCACAGCTTTAACACCAGATTTACGGTATTTCTATTTTTGCAACTGAATTTCACCCGAGAAAATAATATATTCTTTGACGGACACTATGAAACTTGTCCAGTCACAGCTGGAACACCAGATTTATGGTATTTCTATTTTGACAACTGAATTTCACCCCAGAAAATAATATATCCTTTGACGGACACTATGAAACTTGTCCAGTCACAGCTGGAACACCAGATTTATGGTATTTCTATTTTTGCAACTGAATTTCACCCCAGAAAATAATATATCCTTTGACGGACACTATTAAACTTGTCCAGTCACAGCTGGAACACTAGATTTATGAGTATTTCTATTTTTGCAACTGAATTTCATCCCAGAAAATATACATATCCTTTGACGGACACTATTAAACTTGTCCAGTCACAGCTGGAACACTAGATTTACGGAATTTCTATTTTTGCAACTGAATTTCATCCAAGAAAAAAATATATATCCTTTGACGGACACTATGAAACTTGTCCAGTCACAGCTTGAACACCAGATTTACGGTATTTCTATTTTTGCAACTGAATTTCATCCCAGAAAATAATATATCCTTTGACGGACACTATGAAACTTGTCCAGTCACAGCTTTAACACCAGATTTACGGTATTTCTATTTTTGCAACTGAATTTCACCAGAGAAAATAATATATCCTTTGACGGACACTATGAAACTTGTCCAGTCACAGCTTGAACACCAGATTTACGGTATTTCTATTTTTGCAACTGAATTTCACCCGAGAAAATAATATATCCTTTGACGGACACTATGAAACTTGTCCAGTCACAGCTAGAACACCAGATTTACGGTATTTCTATTTTTGCAACTGAATTTCACCCGGAAAATAATATATCCTTTGACGGACACTATGAAACTTGTCCAGTCACAGCTAGAACACCAGATTTACGGTATTTCTATTTTTGCAACTGAATTTCACCCAATACAATAATATATCCTTTGACGGACACTATGAAACTTGTCCAGTCACAGCTAGAACACCAGATTTACGGTATTTCTATTTTTGCAACTGAATTTCACCCGAAAATAATATATCCTTTGACGGACACTATGAAACTTGTCCAGTCACAGCTAGAACACCAGATTTACGGTATTTCTATTTTTGCAACTGAATTTCACCCGGAAAATAATATATCCTTTGACGGACACTATGAAACTTGTCCAGTCACAGCTGGAACACCAGATTTACGGTATTTCTATTTTTGCAACTGAATTTCACCCGAAAATAATATATCCTTTGACGGACACTATGAAACTTGTCCAGTCACAGCTGGAACACCAGATTTACGGTATTTCTATTTTTGCAACTGAATTTCACCCGGAAAATAATATATCCTTTGACGGACACTATGAAACTTGTCCAGTCACAGCTGGAACACCAGATTTACGGTATTTCTATTTTGCAACTGAATTTCACCCAATACAAAAATATATCCTTTGACGGACACTATGAAACTTGTCCAGTCACAGCTGGAACACCAGATTTATGGTATTTCTATTTTTGCAACTGACTTTCACCCCGGAAAATAACATATCCTTTGAGGGACACTATGAAACTTGTTCAGTCACAGCTGGAATACCAGATTTACGGTATTTCTATTTTTACAACTGAATTTCACCCCAGAAAATAATATATCCTTTGACGGACACTATTAAACTTGTCCAGTCACAGCTGGAACACCAGATTTATGGTATTTCTATTTTTGCAACTTAATTTCACCCTAGAAAATAACATATCCTTTGAGGGACACTATTAAACTTGTCCAGTCACAGCTGGAACACTAGATTTACGGTATTTCTATTTTTGCAACTGAATTTCATCCAAGAAAAAAATATATATCCTTTGACGGACACTATGAAACTTGTCCAGTCACAGCTTGAACACCAGATTTACGGTATTTCTATTTTTGCAACTGAATTTCATCCCAGAAAATAATATATCCTTTGAGGGACACTATGAAACTTGTCCAGTCACAGCTTTAACACCAGATTTACGGTATTTCTATTTTTGCAACTGAATTTCACCCAATACAAAAATATATCCTTTGACGGACACTATGAAACTTGTCCAGTCACAGCTGGAACACCAGATTTATGGTATTTCTATTTTTGCAACTGAATTTCACCCCAGAAAATAATATATCCTTTGAGGGACACTATGAAACTTGTCCAGTCACAGCTTTAACACCAGATTTACGGTATTTCTATTTTTGCAACTGAATTTAACCCGAGAAAATAATATATCCTTTGACGGACACTATGAATCTTGTCCAGTCGCAGCTGGAACACCAGATTTACGGTATTTCTATTTTTGCAACTGAATTTCACACGGAAAATAATATATCCTTTGACGGACACTATGAAACTTGTCCAGTCACAGCTTGAACACCAGATTTACGGTATTTCTATTTTTGCAACTGAATTTCACCCAATACAAAAATATATCCTTTGACGGACACTATGAAACTTGTCCAGTCACAGCTGGAACACCAGATTTATGGTATTTCTATTTTTGCAACTAAATTTCACCCCAGAAAATATCATATCCTTTGAGGGACACTATTAAACTTGTCCAGTCACAGCTGGAATACCAGATTTACGGAATTTCTATTTTTGCAACTGAATTTCATCCAAGAAAAAAAAAAATATCCTTTGACGGACACTATGAAACTTGTCCAGTCACAGCTTGAACACCAGATTTACGGTATTTCTATTTTTGCAATTGAATTTCACCCGAGAAAATAATATATCCTTTGACGGACACTATGAAACTTGTCCAGTCACAGCTGGAACACTAGATTTACGTTAATTCCATTTTTGCAACTGAATTTCATCCCAGAAATTAATATATCCTTTGACGGACACTATGAAACTTGTCCAGTCACAGCTGGAACACCAGATTTATGGTATTTCAATTTTTCAACTGAATTTCATCCCAGAAAATAATATATCCTTTGAGGGACACTATGAAACTTGTCCAGTCACAGCTGGAACACCAGATTTATGTTATTTCAATTTTTGCAACTGAATTCCACCCCAGAAAATAATATATCCTTTTACGGTATTGGTATTTTGGTAATTGAATTTCCCCCCAGAACAAAAGCTATCCTTTGACGGACACTATAAAACTTGTCCTGCCACAGCAGAAACCACTGATTTAGGGTATTTCTATTTTGGAAATTGAATTTCACCCCAGAAAAAAAAAAAAATATTTTTTGCCAGACAGTATTACACTTGGCTAGCCACAGCTGGAACACCATATTTAGGGGATTGCTATTTTTTGAAGTGAATTTCACCTCTCAATAAAATATAGAAAATTCTATCCTGAGTTTCTAGGGGTGACAATAAGCACAACCAAGCCCCTGATGTAGGATATAGCAAAAAAAAAAAAAAAAACTACTATTGATGGATTAATGGACTTGGTGGCAGCTTGTGCTGGTGCACCACAAGACACAAAATGGCCGCCGATCACCCCAGAAAAAAGTGACAGAAAAAAGTGACAGAAAAACGCTTTGGGCAGCCTGGAAACACTGAGCAATTAACTAGCAGAAGTGGAATGATTCACAGCTGTAGATCGATCACTTCATTAGGTGTTTTTGCTGAGTTAATCCCTGCCTAATCTCGCCCTCACAGCAGTTGCATCCTATCCTTACCTTCACTAATCAGAGCAGAGTGACGTGCAGCGCGATGCGACTCCAGCTTAAATAGAGGCCGCGTCACATGCTGCACTTGGCCAATCACAGCCATGCCAATAGTAGGCCTCTAGTGGTAAGTAGTATGACGCTTGTTGATTGGCTGCTTTGCAGGCTTTCAAAATGCGCCATAGAAATTGCTGAACAACAAACCTGAACCCGAACTTTTACGTAAATGTACAGTTCGGGTTCGCTCATCCCCAATGGTGAAGGAGTACATTGCATACCGTGTCAGCATCCTCAGTAATCCCTCTGTGCCTTACAAATATTGGGTGTCCAAGCTGGACATGTGGTACAAACAGACACTCTATGCCTCAGAGATGATGGCCTGCCCTGCCACCAGCATTTTGTCATAGTGGGTAGTTAGTGTTGCTGGGGGCATAATAAGTGCATCCGTCTGTGAACTGAAAATGCTGACAGGTCGACTCTTATAAAAATGAACAAGGCCTGGATTGCCCCTGACTTCTCTACTCCTCCTCCATCATATCAACATGCTTTTTAGGCTGCCCTCACTCATAATGTTTTAGATGGTCAGCTCACCTGCAAGCCCTCACATATAATGCTTTACAGGATCAGCTCACCTGCAGGCACTCACCTATAATGTTTTAGAGGGTCAGCTCACCTGCAGGCCTTCACATATAATGCTTTACAGGATCAGCTCAACTGCAGCCCTCACATATATTTGTTTAACAGGGTCAGCTCACCTGCAGGTCCTCGCAATTCATATTTTGGGTTCATATCACCTGCAGGCCCTCACATATAATGTTTTAAATGGTAAGCTGACCTGCATGCCCGCACATATAAATTTTTAGAGGGTCAGTTCACCTGCAGGCCCTCACATATAATGTTTAACAGGGTCAGCTCACCTGCAGGCCCTCACATATAATGTTTTAGAGGGTCAGCTCACCTGCAGGCCCTGGAAAATTATAATTTTTAGGGTCAGCTCACCTGCAGGCCCTCACAAATAATGTTTTAGAGGGTCAGCTGCCCTGAAGGCACTTGCAAATGATGTTTTATAGGGTCAGATGCCCTGAAGGCAATTGCAAATTATGTTTTAGAGAGTCAGCTGACCTGAAGGCACTCGCAAATGATGTTTTAGAGCAGTGATGGTGAACCTTTTAAACACTGAGTGCCTAAACTGCAACCCAAAACATACATATTTATCGCAAAGTGCCAACACGGCAATTTAACCTGAATACTACAGTCCAGTTTAGTATATCTTCCATGTACTTTATCATTTAGCTATAAAAACCTGCCTGCATTTAATGCGCTGCCTGTGCTGTTCATAGTGCGTCCTACGCTGATCAAGTCTAAGGCATATTGGTACACCATAGACTTTTTTCAGGGTGCGGGTGCCCACACAGAGGGCTCTGAGTGCCGCCTCTGGCAACCGTGCCATAGGTTCGCCACCACTGTTTTAGAGGGTCAGCTGACCGGAAGACCCTTCCAAACCCTTCAGCATCACTGCCATTTCCAAGGCACTTACTGTCTGCATTATTAATTTTAAATGTTATATATGCTTAAAAGTATGTCACATGTACAGTAGAGTAGGATTTGTAAGTGTATGAGCCAATAAATTAAAAAAGTTATTTGGGATGCGCACACATTACACTGGAGATTTAGCCCTGATAATGTCACAGACTAGCATACACGGTCTATGGATAAAGTAGAGTATATATCAGTCATATGTATTAAACGCACACACAGTAGATGTGGCACAAATTAATTAAATTTATGCTACAGACACTGTTTTCTAATATAGTACAGAATTTGCAAATAGAAATAAAAAAGGAATACAGAATGTCCAATTCCGTGAAACCTCACGGAATTGGACGCGCTGTCTCCTTTTTTATTTTTATATCCATCTGCTTGTTATGCTACATAGGGGGATTGTTCACCACCCCCTGGAGATGAGGACCCATTATATGCATTACCAAGGAGTGCTGTTCATCCCTCTCTTTTTTACTCTGCATGGTAAACTTTAAACGGGCAACCTGCAATTGAAGATATTGACGGCAATGGCAAATACACAGGCTTCCAGAACCTTTGCATATACAGATGAAGATGCACAGAGAATCATAGATGGAAATAATGGTAAAGCCTCTTTTCTCTCTACTCCACCTGCGGAACTTTTGGAAAGAAAGTGGGAATCTGAATCTAAGCGCTTGCTTTCCCTACAACTGCACCGTGATGCACTGATAGAATATCACAAAGCACAGCGTATTCCGAGAGGCCTCAGATCTCAGCTATGTCCTACCTTACACCCAGACTTATTCCCAGACAATATTCGCTTTTGTGCCCGATTTGAGCAAATATCGAATAAATATTCATTGGACTTAATACTTCTCAACATCGAATTTTTACAAGAAGAAATCTCCAGTTGTACTGCAAAAATCCTAGAATTGGAGACTCAACCATCAGCCAACATCTCTGTTGGCGACCTGACTGTGTTTAAAGAACGAACACAAACTCACCTCACCAAACACCACACTGAGACGGAAGAAAACAAAAGACAAAAATGGCACCGCGACACGGAGGACTACCAACATGGAAATATCTACCCTTGGCAACAGAAGAATCAAATATCAAGGAGACGACCAAGAAGGATGGGAAGAAGAGGTGTAGGATCTGCAAAGTGGACTCAGACTTCTCAGACATAGCTTTTTTTTTAGTGGCAGGAGACAGGATGGGACCACAAACAGACACCGCCCCTGGAGAAGAGGAGGACGCAAGCACAGGAGACAGAATAGGCCAAATAGCACCAACAAGAAAACCACCCCACAGACGGACAGAAAAGAACAACCTAGTGGTGAATATATCCTCGCACACATTGACATACACAGAGACAGCACTTATAAATAAAGGTATGTCTTTTGTCCCTTATCCAAAGACTGATTAGTTCACTATGGACATAGAACTTAAAAAGAGCCACCAACAGATACACTTTTGTCCTGAACTTAAATTTTTTTTTCGTTCACTGAGATTGAAAGCATATTTTATGAATAAGAATACCTCTGTAAACTCTGTATCCATCCAAGATACACAAACACAGACAGGAACACTAAAAGGTTGTGGACTTAAGGGCAGGAGCATGTTTGCACCATCTACAACTGACCATAGTGTAGAGACATACATTGATATTGTCAATTTGTCACATGACAAATACAAAAGCTAAAACATACCAGTTATGAGAACATTCAGAGTAATCTAACAAGAGAAGAAGAAAGAGCCATTCATGACCTCAAGAATAATGAATCAATTACAATCAAGACAGCAGATAAGGGTGGCGCCATTAGTGCAAAACACGAAGAATTATATAGCAGAGATTGAACGTCAACTTTCAGATTCAGCAGTATACGAACTATTGACAGAGGACCCAAAATTTACAATTATGGAGGAAATAAATAGGTTACTAGAGGAAGCACTTGTTAATAAGGTGATTGATCAGAACCTGTTTGAATATCTACGGGTGACGAATCCAGTCACTCCAGTTATATACTGTCTACCCAACAGCTATATCACCCCCCAGGACGTCCGATTATATCAGACAATGATTCCCTTTTTACTCCATCAGCAACATTTTTGGACAAAATGTTACGACAATTTGCTGTACAATCACAGTCATATATAAGTGACACCACTGATTTACCTAATAAGCTTCAGGGATTGATAGTCACCTCTTCCGCTGTCCTTGTTTCCTTCGACATAGTGAGCCTCTATACGTCCATTTCACGTCAAAAAAGTATTCAAACAGTTAGAAACACATTAGATGGGCCTGACTATCCTCCAAACCTTAATAAGTTTCTCTTGAACCTACTCAACATCGTGCTGGCCAAAAATTATTTTCTATCCCGGAATTAGTTTTATATGCAAAGACGGGGGACCGCAATGGGTTCAAATGTGGCGCCGACCTACGCAAAAAATTTAATGAACCAATTTGAAAATGAGGTAGTATACAAAAGTATACATTTTTCAAAGATACAATGCTGGTGGAGCTACATCGACAATGTTGTTGCAATCTGGGACAGTGATATACCTACTCTGCAGGACTTTTTCAATGAACTTTTTCAAGCAGACCCAGAACTATGGTTCATTCCTAGTCAGAATTACAATTCCTGGATGTACTGGTGTACAGAACCATATACGACACATTGACCACAGACCTATTCACTAAGTCATTGACAGAAATAATTTGTTGCAGTTTGATAGTTCCCATCCAAGAAGCCTTGTTAATGTTTTACCTAGATCTCAGTTGATGAGAGTTAGACACATTGTGACTGATGAATCATTATGCATTCAGAGGATGGAAGACACGAAGACGATATCAGGACACAGTATTGAACAAACACCACAATAATGTGTTGAAAACATGTACTTAGCTGTTCTGCTAGGAAGGATGCAACCAGATTCCTTTTTGTTAGCACCTATGGTCATCACAGCACCAAACTGGGACAAATTATTAGAGATAATAGGAACATTATACAGAGAGGTCATCCAAATATTGGGATCTCTTGGTAAAATCAGATTTAGGCCCTTTAGGGGGCCCCACACAAATTTATTTGGCCCCACAGAAGAAAAGTTGCTACCCATGCCTCAGCTGCAGTAACTGTAATGCGGTGTTGAAATGACCATGTTTCACCTACCCCCGTACTGGTAAACAATACAAAATCGGACATTTTTTAACCTGCCAATCTACATATTTATACCCTACAATGTCCATGTGGCCTCCTGTATGTGCTGGAAACCACTATGGAATGTAGGGAACAGATCATAAAACACAAATCTACTATTCGGAAGAAGAGCATAGAATTACCTGTACCAAGGCATTTTTTAGAGGCTAAACATGATATTAGCCAACTACGCTTCCGTATTACTGATCACATACCAAAACAAAGAAGAGGAGGAGACAGAGAAAAACTATTAAAACGCTGTGAGCTCAAATGGATCTACGAACTTGATACTTTATCGCCTAAGGGAATTAATATTGATTATGCATTAACCCTGTTCCTTTGAACCTTTCCATAGGTTTAGATTGAGTACTATGGTTCTGTGCTTAACTTTATTTTTATTTTTCAGGTGTTCTTAGGATTTCTTTGGACTCTAATATGGACATTTCACTTTTTTCTCCGCTTTTTAAGCTGCACCCTTTTACGTGGGTAGGGCAAGATGCGTCACATTATGCGCCTGGCTAGTGTTAATTTAACAAAATACGTGCTCTATTCTAGCCCTGCATAGTGCAGTATGCAGTGTACGCACCTCTGACAGGGTGCTGCCATCCACGGCACCTGAGGGGTTAATTGCTTGGACGGCAGCTCTCTGTCAGAGGCCGGGTGCCAGGAATATTTGTACAATGTTTGCATTGGTGGGCAGTACGTCCTCCCCCCCATCATTGGTGGCAGCGGCAGTTCCTATCGAAGTCCCAGCAGTGTAATGCTGGGGCTCTGATCGGTTACCATGGCAGCCAGGACACTACTAAAGTCAGTTAGTCAGCAGCATTATACTTACATGAGCTGTGGCCGCCGGGCGTTCCTTCTTCTGGTAACTCACAGGTCTGTGTGGCGCACTGCTATAAACATAAGCAATGTGCCGCACAGACCTGTGAGTTACCAGAAGAAGGCACGCCCGGCCGCCACAGCGCATGTGAGTATAATGCTGCTGACTAACTGACCATGGCAGCCAGGACTTCAGTAGCATCCTGGCTGCCATGATAACCGATCGGAGCCCTAGCATTACACTGCTGGGACTTCGATAGGAACTGCCGCTGCCACCAATTATGGGGGGAGGGCGTGCTGCCTACCAATGATTTTAATACTGGGAGGGCGCACTAACTACCAATGATTTTAATACTGGCGAGGGGGGGGGCGCACATCTGTGCCATGAGGGATTGGACGAATTGCTGAGTGAAGACTGGGGTATGAAATGGAATGCTTCCATTTGGAATTAAACCCTTTCACATCGCATGAACAAAAGTAACAGTTGTCACTATGGTTCTTTTCCAAAAATTTCATTTTCCGCTAACTTGTGACAAAAAATAAAAACTTTCATGAACTCACTATGCCCATCAGCAAATAACTTAGGGTGTCTACTTTCCAAAATGGGGTCATTTGTGGGGTATTTCTACTGTCTGGGCATTGTAGTGCCTCAGGAAACATGACAGGTGCTCAGAAAGTCAAAATGCGGAAATTCCATGAACTCACTATGCCCCTCACAGAATACCTTGGGGTGTTTACTTTCTAAAATGGGGTCACTTGTGGGGTATTTATACTGCCCTGGCATTTTAGGGGCCCCTAAAACACGAGAAGAGGTCTGGAATCCAAATGTGTAAAAATGCCCTGTGAAATCCTAAAGGTACTCATTAGAATTAGGGCCCCTTTGCGCATCTTGGCTGCAAAAAAGTGTCACACATGTGGTATCACCGTACTCAGGAGAAGTAGGGCAATGTGTTTTGGGGTGTATTTTTACATATACGCTTTAGGGGCCCTAAAATGCCAGGGCAGTACAAATACCCCACAAATGACCCCATTTTACAAAGAAGACACCCCAAGGTATTCCGTGAGGGTCATGGCAAGTTCATAGAAGTTTTTTTTTTTTGGCACAAGTTAGCGGAAATTGATTTTTATTTTTTATTACAAAGTCTCATATTCCACTAACTTGTGACAAAAAATAAAATATTACATGAATGCACCATACCCCTCACGGACTACCTTGGGGTGTCTTCTTTCTAAAATGGGGTCACTTATGGGGTATTTATACTGCACTGGCATATTAGGGGTCCCTAATGCGTGAGAAGAAGTCTGGAATCCAAATGCGTAAAAATGCCCTGTGAAATCCTAAAGGTACTCATTGGAATTAGGGCCCCTTTGCGCATCTTGGCTGCAAAAAAAGTGTCACTCGTGTGGTATCGCCGTACTCAGGAGAAGTAGGGAAATGTGTTTTGGGGTGTATTTTTACATATTACCATAATGGGTGTGAAAAATATCCCTGTAAATGACAACTTTTTCAATTTTTTTATGCAAAGTTATCAATTTACAGAGATATTTATCTTATCCAGCATGGGTATATGTAAAAATACACCCTAAAACACATTTCCCTACTTCTCCTGAGTACGGCGATACCACATGTGTGACACTTTTTTGCAGCCAAGATGTGAAAAGGGGCCCTAATTCCAATGAGTACCTTTTAGGAGGGCATTTTTACGCATTTTTCTTCTCACGCTTTAGGGTCCCTAAAATGCCAGGGCAGTATAAATACCCCACATGTGACCCCATTTTAGAAAGAAGACACCCCAAGGTATTCCGTGAGGAGCATGGTGAGTTCATAGAAGATTTATTTTTTTGGCACAAGTTAGCGGAATTAGATTTTTTTTGTTTTTTCTCACAAAGTCTCCCTTTCTGCTAACTTGTGACAAAAGTTCAATCTTTCATGGACTCAATATTCCACTCAGCGAATACCTTGAGGTGTCTTCTTTCCAAAATGGGTTCACATGTGAGTTTTTCTTACTGCTCTGGCATTTGAGGGTCAGAATCCTGTAGGCCTCTTCAGACGAATACCCCTTTTTTGACATTTGGACCACTAAATTTAGGGGGTATTCCCTGAGACTACCCAAGAAAAAAAGCAAGCCTGTCTTACAAATGGGAGGCTAGCGAAGTACAGGAAGCCGCTGCGATTGATAAAAAAAAAAAAAAAACTGACTTTTTTATCGCCGCAGCGCTTGTGAAGTGATTGTGCAGTGATAAAAAAAATAATAATTTTGTCACTGCGTCTGGGTGGGCGTGGGTGAACGCATGTGTGGGCGACCGATCAGGCCTGGCCGGGCAAACACTGCATTTTGGGTGGGGGGCGAACTAATAGATCTCTTTTTGGCACATTTTGACTTGGCAAGATTTGCCCACTCTTCTTTGCAAAAACACTATAAATATGTCAGATTGCGAGGGCATCTCCTGTGCACAGCCCTCTTCAGATCTCCCACATATTTTCAATCAGATTCAGGTCTGGGCTCTGGCTGGGCCATTCCAACACTTTAATCCTCTTCTCGTGAAGCCATTCCTTTGTTGATTTGGATGTATGCTTTGGGTCGTTGTCATGCTGAAACATGAAGTTCCTCTTCATGTTCGGCTTTCTAGCAGCAGCCTGAAGGTTTTGTGCCAATATTGACTGGTATTTGGAACTGTTCATGTCTCCCTTTATCTTAACTAAGGCCCCAGTTCCAGCTGAAGAAAAACAGCATGATGCATAATGCTGTCACCACCATGCTTCACTCTGGGTATGGTGTTCTTTTGCTGATGTGCAGTGTTGTTTTTGCGCCAAACATATCTTTTGGAATTATGGCCAAAAAGTTCAACCTTGGTTTCATCAGACCATAACACCTTTTACCACATGCTTTTGGGAGACTTCAGATGTGTTTTTGCAAAATGTAGCCTGGCTTTGATGGTTTTCTTCGTAAGAAAAGGCTTTCGTCTTGCCACTCTACCCCATAGCCCAGACATATGAAGAATACAGGAGATTGTTGTCACATGTACCACACAGCCAGTACTTGCCAGATATTCCTGCAGCTCATTTAATGTTGTTGTTGGTCTCTTGGTAGCTTCCCAGACCAGTTTATTTCTCATATTTTCATCAATTTTGGAGGGACGTCCAGTTCTTGGTAATGTCACTGTTGTGCCATATTTTCTCCACTTGATGATGACTGTCTTCACTGTGTTCCATGGTATATCTAATGCCTTGGAAATTCTTTTGTACCCTTCTCCTGACTGATACCTTTTAACAATGAGATCTCCCTGATGCTTTGGAAGCTTTTTGTGGACCATGGCTTTTGCTGTGGGATGCGACTAAGAAAATGTCAGGAAAGAGTAACTAGAGCAGCTGAACTTTATTTGGGGTTAATCAGAGGCACTTTAAATGATGGCAGGTGTATGCTGACTCCTATTTAACATGATTTTGAATGTGATTCCTTAATTCTGAACACAGCTACATCCCCAGTTATAAGGGGACCACATTATTTAAGGTTATTTTTTTTGTTTTCTTCCCTCCACCTAAAAGATTTTAGTTTGTTTTTCAATTGAGTGCAGGGCTGGGACAAGGTCCACCACCAACAGAGGCTGAGCTGCCCAAGTGCCCCCCCTACCATTTAGATATGTATGTTTGTTATTAATCCTGTCGACAGAAAACCAGATGGATCTGTTATGATTCCTATAGACTTCTACTATGATGTAAGCAAAACGGAATGCCTCTTAAAGGCTTCTGTTTTGAACTCTATCTTATAGATTCCTTTATTTTTTGTTTTAACCATGTTATAATGGAAAGCCGTAACGGAATCCATAGCGCCAGTGCAGTGGTGGGCAAACTTATTAGTCAACTGAGCCAAATATCAACAAAACAGCGATTAAATTTTTTCAGAGAGCCAAATTTTTTAAACGTAAACTATATAGGAAGGTACATTGTTATTAACTTAATAATGGTATTTCTAACCATCTGAACCTTTCTCAATCCTCGACACTACATCTTTCACTCAACAACGTTATACCCTTATAAGACGCACGTAGGTTTTAGACGACAATATGAAAAAATATATTTTTCATTACACCTCAGGTCAAACATTTAATCAGACCCCCAATGTTAATAAGACCTTCCTCGGATCAGATGTCAGCTCAGACCCCAAAATAAATGTAAATGACCCCCAATCAGACCTCAGATAAGAGCCCCATGCCACTTATTATCCCCATTATCATCCATGATGCCTCTTATCAACCCTGTTATTATCCAAGATGCCTCTCATCATCCCTATTATTATCAATGATGCCTCTCATCATCCATAATGCCTCTCATATCCCCCATTATGATTCTCATCACCCCATTGCCTCAGATCAGCCCCAAGTTCCTTAAAATTAAAAAGCACTTACCTGCTCCTGCTCCTGGATGCCGCTGCTCCTCACCACCCTCGCTCTGTGTTCCTCCTGCTGTCGGCTGTGCTGTGAACTGGCGTGCACAGCGTGGCATCACAGAGCGCCTCACACTGTGCGCATCCCTGCACAGCCTACAGCCGAGGACCAGGAAGCGGTGAGTACAGAGCCTTCACCACTTCCTGGTCCTCCCCCTCCTGCCGATTTTTTCCACGGGCAACGAAAATGCGATCGCACTGTACATGTGAGCCAGCACCTGGCTCTAGAGCCGCAGTTTGCTGACCACTGCGCTAGTGTGAGCCCACCCTTAGGCTGGATTCAAACGTCCATGGAACACGATCTGTGTGATACCGGCCTGGATTTCTTCTGAGCTCTTTCAGTCTCCGGACACAGTACAGGGAGTCTAAGAATCGAATGAGTCTATAAGTAAGGAGGATGATTCGGTTCTTTTAACTCATAGACTCATTCAATTCTTAGACTCCCTGTACTGTGTCCGGAGACTCAAAGAGCTGGTTGCCTCACATCTCATTGGTTGCAGGATAGGGGGGGCAGGGCTGGCAGCAGCCTGGCTTACACTCTAGGACAGTGTTGGCGAACCTATGGCACGGGTGCCAGAGGCAGCACTCGGAGCCCTCTCTGTGGGCACCCGCCCCCTGGAAAAAGTCTATGGTGCATCAATATGCCTTAGACTTTTCCTGCCATTCATCAGCGCAGGTCGCACTATGTACAGTAGGGTAAATTGCCGTGTTGGCATTTTGCGATAGATTAGTGGGTTTTGGGGTGCAGTCTGAGCACTCGGTCTCTAAAAGGTTCGCCATCGCTGCTCTAGGATCAGGTTACGCTCCTCCCTGCTGCTGCTCTCTGCTATTTGACTGAGCTGTTTCAAACAATTCAGCTCAGTCAGATGAATCGACTCCTCCAATTCAGGACTACTCCCTCCGTCCTCCAGCGCGGCTGGCAGCCCGCAGGCGCAGCGGCAGCAGCGATGTGGTCAGTGGCCTGCCTGCCGCCCAGAAGGACGCATATATGTGTGTGTCTATGTATGTATGTTTTTCCGCGGTCACTCAAAAACACAAGCATCGAATTCAATGAATTTTGGTATACACATCCCCTGCTACCTGGAAAGAAATCTTGTGGGGGTCATATGCCCCTACACAGCAGCTGCATGAAGTTTATATGCTCCAACTGTTTTTGCTACACACATATTGCTCTGTAACTCAAAAACTCATTGATCAATTTCTACTAAACCTTGTACACATATCACTTACTATCTGGCAAAGAATACTGTGGAGGTAACATGCCGGTACACAATGAGTTTCTGTCTGTCCCGACGTCTGTCTGTCTGTTCTTTATGTGCAACCAAACAACTGGACCGATATTCATCAAATTTGGAACACAGGTACATCAGGTGTCCAGGAAGGTTTTAGACCGGGGCTGAGCTCTCTAGCAGATATTCCTAAAAAATTACCTGCATTAGCCAATACAAGCCTGCAAGTCTTTCTCTTAATATGCCAACTGCCATACATACATGTCCCTTATCAGCCAATAGAAGCTTGCAGGCCCTTAGTCTCCACATATACACAGTTTTACTCCAGGTTTCCATAAAAACCCAGCACGACAATTTTTATAATGATAGTCTATGGTGTTGCACAGTGACATATCTTGAATGGATTTTTTGCGACTGTCGTGTTGCAGTCACAACATGTCACATGTCGCAGTGCAACACCATAGAGTATCATTATAAAAATTATTGAGACAAAACGTCGTTCGAAACATGTCGTCATGTAGCCCTAGCATTAAAGGGGCAGGATGCTGTGGAGGTCGCTGTTCAAGGGGCCGGCACTGTGGAGGTCACTGTTAAAGAGGCGTTCACTGTTGATATTACTGTTAAGGGGGCAGGCCGCTGTGGAGGTCACTGTTAAAAGGGCAGACACTGTGGAGGTCACTGTTAAGGGGGCAGGGGCTACTATTAAATGGGCAACTGCTGTGGAGGTCACTGTTAAGGGAGTGGGGTGCTGTTAAACTCACTGTTAAAGGGGCGGGCTGCTGTGAAGGTCAAAGTTAAGGGGATGGGCTGCTGTGGAGGTCCCATTTCAAAATGGCAGGGCACTGTAGAGGTCACTGTTATGGGGGATATTTTTGATATCTTTTAACGACACACACAAAAATTAAATGAAATAGATGAAATATACCTGTACGAAGCCGGGTCCTTCTGCTAGTTCATATATATAATGCATAGGCCCACATAACGTTATGAGGCTGATATTTCTGCAGGGAAACCATTGCAAGTCTCCCATGCAGAAATAAATGTAGACAATTTTTCATTTGTCATACACTAAACATAAGACCACTGCTGCCATACACGGCTCCCACCCGACGCTGCCATACACAGGGCTCTCCTGATGCTGCTATACACGGCGCCCACCTGACGCTGCAATACACAGGGCCCATGTGACGATGCCATACACAGCTCCCACCCGACGCTGCCATACACAGCTCCCACCCGACGCTGCCATACACAGCTCCCACCCGACGCTGTCATACACAGCTCCCACCCGACACTGTCATACACAGCTCCCACCCGATGCTGCCATACACAGGGCCCACCTGACACTGCCATACACAGGGCCCACCTGACACTGACATACACAGGGCCCACCTGACACTGCCATACACATATTACATACACAGCTACCACATGCCCATTACACAGAAAGTTTAGTATATACACATTGCATACACAGCTCTGCTACATTTCCATTACACAGATAGAACTACCGTGTGCACATTACACACAGAAAACTGTACAATAGAGGAGTCTTTTTCCGGGGAGAAAAATGGCCCACTTAAGTATCTAACAGCCCTGCTTTATACACACCTTCCATACATAAAGTTCCTCTGCATTCTCCACCAGAACAGTCCTACACGGAGCCTGTGTTCCCCTAACTCCTCCCACACACATGGCTTATTATATGACTGTGACATCACCACAGGTCCTGTAACCACAATGTAGTCTGGAGCTGCTCCTGGTGAGAGAGATGTCCGTGAGGGGTGGGGCTTATTGGGAGAGGGGTTGGCTTATTGTGTGCCGGACCTGGCAGCTTCTGTTTCTGCGCTCCTGACTACAAAAATACCTTTTTCAGGGTAGTAAAATGGCCCACTTAAGTATCTAACAGCGGGGGGAATGGGCAATTGCCCTATTCCCCCCCACCCACCCATTAACGCCGGTCCTGAAGATACTGCTCAATTCTATCTGTGGCCTGTGGCTGCAGATACAATTGAGTTCAGGGGCACCTAGAAACCAGGTTAATTGACCTAGTGACTGGGGTGAATGATGTGGCACTTTAGGAGTCCAGGGTGATGTGCGCTGTGTGGTTGCACACAGGGGCGTAGCTAAAGGCTCATGGGCCCTGGTGCAAGAGTTCAGCTTGGGCCCCCCTTCTCTCAGTGCTTTGTGGCCAGGGGCAGTGAAGCACATAGCCTTTCTGCTTCCTGAGGCAAAAATTGAAATGGCACCCCCCATGCCAAGTTTTTTACCTAAACCCTTACCTTTAACCAAAGGTGTAACTTGACCAGCATGCACTGGAGAGTGGGAGGAAACCGGAGTACCCAGAGGAAACCCACACAAACATGGGGAGAACATACAAACTCCAAGCAGATGTTGTCCTTGGTCGGATTCAAACCTAGGACCCCTGCAAGGCACCAGTGCTAACCACTGAGCCACCATGCTGCTCATAAATGAAATGAAATATTCAGAGAAAGCTTAGAGTAACGCTTCATTATGGTCTTTTTGTTATACTTGGATATTTTTATCCCACTACCGGTATACAATTTGGTCCTACTATTAGTCCTGGGGTTATCTGAGTACTGGGAGACACCGTTAGTACCCAGGAAAGGTGACTTTCAAGTCCACTTTAGCATTGTTGTGAACAAATGGTGTCATTACAATGACAACCAAACTAAAAAAAAAAAGGATGCTTTCGAAGAACTAGAAAATGATCTGCAGTAGAAGTAAAGTTCATATGACAAACTTACCTGTATGTCGCATTGGGTATAAAATAGTTTAGAAGGCCTTAAATTTTACATTAAATTGTATTTAAAAGACATTACATATTGTTCAGAATAATTATTGAAACTCATTATTATCTAGTGACTGCATGCCTATGCATACATTACAACGCTGCTAAATGTCACTATTAACAATTAGGTATAAGCCTGCCGGACACAACACATTAGTAGCCACAGAAACTAGGGAATGAAGCAGGAAGCATGAAAATAAACCACTGATGAGTTCACCTATTACAGCTCTTTTTGCTAAAAAGCCATTCAATAAAGAACCTTTCCAAATGAAAGATAAAATGTTTTACAAGAGCAATCTTCTTGGGCATTTCTTTACTTAGCAATAAGTCTGTTGGCTTCTAACATTTAATATTAATTTTAAAAAAAAATACTAGTTTAAAATGTTGGACTTGCACTTAACATAATATTTTCATTGTGTGAGGTGCTTCCTAATCATCTGGGATAGTGATTTATGTCATTCACCTCCTAGCTCTCCAATTGTATGCATTGATAGTTATACTTACAGTTGCTCAACATCAGGACTTAAAGAAATAGCTATTAATATTGCAGACTCTGGTCTATTGAATGCAACAATTCTAAGCAAAATATGTGATACACCAGAAGTTGCATGGTCATTTACAATACAGAGAAGAAAATAAAGTATGGTCAGGACTGTAATAAATGTGTGTAAAATGGGTCAAATCAAAACAATGAAAACTAATTAACAGGGTGGAAAAGTTGTCATAAGATAATATAGGGAGTCCAGGAGATGAAGCAATGTACTAAATTAGGAGGATAAAGGGTTATCTAAAGGCAGGGGTGCATCAGATACAAAAAAAGCAAAATTACAAAAGGTATATGCGGTATATAGGGTCATACAAGATCAGGCCAACTAAGCACTTTAATGTTAGAAACGAGTCACCAAGAACATACAAGGAGAACACAACATGGTAATATTTAGAGGGACGGCAGAACAACAGACCTGCAGGTTGAGTGACACCAGAGAAACAGTGAACATAATATAATTAACTTCAAATTGTCGATAAAAAGGGTGTTTTTTCATTGAAGGACAAAAATGCAGAACTTACAAAAAGAAAAATTTGACCAGCTTAGAAGTCCATTGAGCTCATTAACTGGGATAATTTCTCAAAAATAAAAATACAGCCTCAAAATGGGATATTTTTAAAATCACCCTAAATTCCCATTGTGAGAGATACATACCTTATGGAAATAAAAGGGTCGGGAACAAAAAGCACAGTGTTATACAATAGGGCAATAAAGAAAAAAAAGAAACGATTTAAGTTACTAAGACAGAATGTATCGAAGAAGAGATAAAATAACTACATGGAGAAAAATTGAATATGTAAAAGACAGTTAAATGTAGCCAGGCTGGAGACAGATAGGTTCACTGCCATAGACTTAAAACTAACCCTAAAAAGTTCTTCATTTATATAAACGGTAAAAAGTGTAAATGTTGGCCCTTAAAGCAATGATTAGTTAGGAGTTGTGGACAGCAAAGAGGAGAAAGCAAATTTGTTAAATACTTTTTTCTCCACGGAGTTGAATGCAGAGGATCAAAGTAAACTTCTCAATAAATGTAACCTGTCTGACCCAGGAAGAAGAGCAGCGGCATTTTAAAAAGATAAAAATGAACACATCACTGAGTCCAGAAGGCATACATCCCTGTATTCTAATAGAATGAAGTAATGTAATACACCGACCATTATTTATGTTCTTTTAGAAATCTATAATGACAGGTTATGTTCCACAAGATTAGTGCTTAGCAAATGTGGTGCCAATATTCAAAAAGGGGTCAAAACAGAGCCTGGAAACGATAGGCCGGTAAGTCTAACATCTGTTGTGGGTAAACTAAAGGTTTACTAAAAGATACGTATTATCCTGGAGTATCTCAATGAAAATAGCATATAACACTATATCAGCACAGGTATGTAAGGGATCGGATCATGTCAAACAAATTTAATCAGTTTCTATGAAGACGTAAGTTCTAGACAGGACTGGGGTGAGTTGTACCATATAAAAGGTTAGTATATAAAATGAGAATGGAGGACGATGTGTGTATGTGGGTTAGTAACTGTCTCAGTGATGGGGAAAAAAGAGTGGTTATTAATGGTAAACCCTGGGTCACCATCACTAGTAGGATATCTCAGGGGATATCTTGTAGAGAAGGGTCAAATGAAGTTTAATACAGATAAATGTACAGTTATTCACATGGGAAGGAAAAATACATGTCACCAATATATACTACACTGACATGGAAAAGGACTTAGTAATTTTAGTTGACAGTAAACTTAACTGTAGCAACCAGTGTCAGGAAGCCGCTGTCAATGTCAAAAAGATTATGGGTTGCATCAAAAGTTGCATAGATGTCCTGCCAATTTACAAATCAGTAGTCAGACCATACATGGAGTACTGTGTACAGTTCTGGGGTCTTGTGCACAAGGCAGACATAGCAGAGCTGGAGAGGGTTCAGAAAAGGGCAACTAAAGTAATAATTGGAATAGGTGGACTACGATACCCAGAAAGAGGATAAAAATGAGGGTTATTTAATTTAGAAAAAGGATGACTGAGGGGATATCTAATAACTATGTATAAATATATCAACACCGTAAGGTGTTTTGGAGAAGTGTGGGAGCGTAGTCCTGAATACACACACGTTTCTTTGCTCACATCCTACAAGGAAGCACTGTGATCTTTATATTTTTGACATCTAGGAGAGGCATCAGTATTCTGCAACACCCCTAATAGATGTGATAATAGGGGATGAATCATACACACCACGGAGGATTCCAGCCCCAAGTATTACCATTCAGAAAGGTCTGAATGGTACTAAATTGTCCAGCGGTAATAAAGAGGTATAATCAGCTATAGTCTGAAGAATAATGTGATAGAATTGCTTCCCTAACAATGCTGCATGTTATCTGCTGGCACCCACACCACAACAACAGCATGCAGGAAAACTGATATACCTGTTGTTTCTCCTATATAGACATTTTGCCGCATTAACTGTTCATTACTTGATTTTCTCTAGTTGTTCTATTTCTTCATTAGATGGTCCCTCGTTATTCCACAACTTGTGATCCCATGAGAAAAGAGGAAAAAAAACACTATATAAAAAATGTATTTATATTATGTAATAAAATTATTTCTCAGTATTCTGATTCTGATTTATTTGATATATTTACTGATAGCTTTCTTAATGGAAAAAGAATCAGTTTCGTAGTATATGCTGATGAACAGAAAATTAAATCAAGCATTGTAACACAGCAAGATCAAAAACTATTAGGAATGGAATTGCTAATATTTTACCAACATGCTGCTGATGGATGTGCATTAGTGAGCGACCAGATTGCAAACTGGAGGGGATACTGCAAACAGATAGACAGAAAAATCCCACCATGTTTTGTAGCTAAGCCAGGATAAATGTTTGTCTCGAATATAAATCAAATAATAACTCAACTCCCATTTTCATGGTTAATTGTCTCATAGAAATAACAGATATAAGCAGTTGGTGAAACTTTGCTGAGAATAAAGGTTAATGAATCATGAGAATGCATTGTAGCGTGATTCTTTGAGGCAAAAAATTGCTGTACTTTCAGAGAATATATCAAACATATGATAATGTACAGTTTTTGAGCAACCAGTAACGAAATGACAGTATTTATAGAGATAAAACTTTTCCTATAATCATTCTTCTCCCTCTATACAGTATACATTTAATGTATGCAAGCAGTTAAAGGAAATATATCATCAGAAAATGACCTACTGTTTAACCTCTTCTCGTCATCCACCGTACATCTCGGCTCTTTAAAGATGGGACCCACTCTGGACTGGGGAGAATCCCATAGCAACTAGATGTCTGCTGTTTCAGACAGCAGACACCTGGGGCTAATGTCCGTGATCGGCAGTAATGCCGATTGCAGACAGTTAGCCCCACAGATGCTTTGGTTAAATGCCACCATGACATCTGAGAGGCCGAAAACTCAGAAGCACATCCTTGCCAGACAGAAATGCCTCCTCCGGGCAGAGATCTGGGAAGGCGTTCCATTAAAGTAATAAACCAGAGCCTGTAATAGGCTTCTAGAATATAGTATATTGCTATTCAGGCCAGCAGGTTGCAGAACTGAATTTAAAACGATCTTTGTATAAGGTAATGTTTAAAATTCCATTACTTTATACAAATTGCAAACTAATAATTGCATGTTGGGGTCAACTTGGGGGGCTAAGAAAAGTTTTAAAAAGTCAAACCGAATTTTTGAAAAATATAAAAAACTATATAAAAATTAAACTCACCCCCTCTTTCCCCAAAATAAAAATAAAAGAACAATAAAATAATAAACATCATATGCATCGCCATGTCTGAAAACGCCCATACTATTAAAGTATTTAAAAAAACGAATTGGTGAATATGGTGAATGGCATAATCGGAAAAAACTCTAAATGGCTGATTCGCCATTTGTTCATCACTTCACCTTCCCCCAAATTTTTTATAGAAAGTGATGAAAAGGTTTTGCACAGCTCAAAATGGTATCAATAAAAACTACAGATTGCCCTGCAAAAAAAGAGCCCCCACATATTTACAAATATGGTATCGTACTAATCGTGCTGACCTGGAGAATGAAAAGCACAAGTCAGTTTTACCGCATAATGAACGCTGTAAAAAAATAACATAAAACTATGTCAAATTGCATTTTTATTCCAATTCCACCACATTTTTTTGCCTTTACATCCTATTCAAAATTAAATGGTTCCATTAGAAAGTACAACTTGTCCTGCAAAAAACAAGTTCTCATACGGCTATGTGAACAGAAAAATAAAAAAATAAAAAGCTATGACTTCAAGAAGCCAAGAACTAAAAAACAAAAATGCAAAAAAGGAAAACTGTTTCATCAGGAAGAGGTTAAATGGGTTGTTTAGGGTTTTTTGAAGTGATGGCCTACCTCAGGACACCCCACATGCCCACCAATCAGCTGGTCTGTGTAGCTCTGTTAATGGAAGTCAATGCTGAAGCTACACGCCACCAGCAACATTGCAGAGGCAGAAGCTTGCTACTACAATGCTGTTCCCATTGAAGTCAAAGGTTGTAGTTGGGAATTATCTACACCCTTCTGGTCCTTAGCTGTGTCTTGAGATTGATAATCTGATTCTTCAACTGACATACTGCCATTAGTGTGGACCGCAAGTTATTTTCTCAGTTCTTTCTTATGGGAGCCTCAGCATCAGGCCCCATTCTCACGTTATGCAGACCGCAAACCACAAATCCGCAAAACATGGGCACCAGCTGTGTGCACCCAGCATCGCTGTGCGGACTCATTGTCTTCAATGGGTCCTTGATCCGCAAGATGCAGCCAAAGATAGGATACGTGCTATCTTTTTGCCGCACGGACCCGACACCACACAAAAGCCCTGCAAACCAGGCTTTATTCTCACATGAATGAACGGAGAAAATGACTTCCTTTCCACACATAAGATGCTGTGTCAGAGAATCAGTGTCAGTCACATGACACAACTGAGGACCAGAAGGATCGGCATAACTATGAAATACAGTGACCAGTAAAGAGATTACCTTCACTGCAATTTACCTCACGTACCTTTCTAACAGGGAACAAAAATCATTGTCAGGCTGCTTCTGTAACAGTTAGGTAGCCATTTACATAAAATAGAAGTGGTTGCCATGGTCAATTTTCCAAAAATTGTAGTAAAAAATTGCTAGGAAATATATGAATAAATGTTAAATAACCAAAAATGAATAATATTCCTTGACAGTTAGCTTAGATACACTGCAGTTTTCCACAGGTTCCTTGTTTATAATCATCTATGTATATCCTAAGGATCCTTTTACATGACTAAGCAAATGCCAGTCGATGATAAGACAAGTCAGTCGCCATTCATTTGAAGAGCCGTTACACCTCCCAATAGATACTGTATGGGGGACAAAACATCTTTAAAGGGGTTATCTCACTTCAGAAAATGGCATTTATCGTGTAGACAAAGTTAATACAAGACACTTACTAATGTATTTGAATTGTCCATTTTGCCCTCTTTGCCAGCTTGATTCATTTTTCCATTGCATTATGCACTGTTCGCTTTCAGGTTATGACCACCCCGCAATCCAGCAGCAGTGGTCATGCTTGCACACTATAGGAAAAAGCGCCATCCTCTCTAGCAGCCGGGACTGTGGGAGCACACATAGAAACCAATGTGCAGCAGCTCCCATTCCAGCCACCTCATATCTGCATTGCAGTGGTGGTCGTAACCTCTGGAAACAAGTAATGTATAATGTGATGGAAAAATGGACAATCACAATACATTAGTAAGTGCCTTGTATTACCTTTGTCCACATGATAAATGCCATTTGCTGAAGTGAGACAATCTCTTTAATATGAGTGTTGGTCACCAATGACTTTACACTATGTCATCACCAGTATACCCCCTTTTTACATACGGAGATGTGCTGCCATCCAGCTGATAGATAAACAATGTAGTGTAGATAGATAGATGCAAAGACAGGTAGATAGAAGATAGCTCGGCGGCCTATGCCTACCGCTGCCTTGCTCCCTGGTGTGGGCATGGGCACCATCTCGCTCACCCTCCTTGTTCTGTTCACCCCTTCCTTTTCCTCACCCACAGTGGGCCTAACCGGCGGAATTTGCTTCTGTTCCTGCTGGTCATAGCTTGCACTTCTTGGTCCAACCTCCTCTCCTCTCCTATAGGGTACACATTCTTCCTGTCTCTTCAGGGTCTAGTGCATGCAAGTCCGAATTCTTCCTCAGCCCTTGGCTGGAGGCCTCTAGGTATTCAAAGTGCCTTCCCCATTGGGAGTTTCCCTGAGCTTAGGTTCCTAGTTTACTAGTCTAACCAGTGAAGGTGGCCTCCATTCCATGAATTTAATGGAGGCAATTGTGGCACCAAAAGATGTTTAATATAGTATGGGCTCATGCATGTGGAACCGGCATTCCCTGAATTTAATGGAGGCAACTGTAGCACCAAAAGATGTATAATGTAGTATGAGCTCAACATGCATGTAGAGACTGCATTCCCTGAATTCAATAGAGGCCACTGTGCCACCAAAAGAGGTAAAACATAGTGTGGGCTTAGCATGCATGTGGAACCTGCATTCCTTAAATTTAATGGAGGCCAGTATGGCACCAGCGGAATTAGTATTTAGTGTAGGTTGCTGTCCTGAGGAGATTGTCTTGCTGGTGGTGGACAGGCACAAGTAATTTTTTACAAAATGTATTTGCCAAGAATTTCACATTTATAACATAGCATTAGTACATTTCCTATAATGAGTATGGTCCTATTATATTTACTTTATTATTTGTGTTTGTAGAGAGCTGTTTTATTGTTTGTTTTTGCTTTTGTGATTTCAGCCATGGCGCCGTGCACCTGTGTACTGGCATGTTCTGGCTAACCCCCATTTCTTTCTTTGCTATTCTGATTGTCTGCCCATGTACCAAACTTCTCCCTGTTAACCAACTCTGATTCTCTGATGCCTGTCTTGACCTTAACTGGTTAGCGTATTGACCCTTTTCTGCCTGCCCTGACCTCAGATAAATTTCTCAGGATCGCATGAACTCTGCCTTCCCTGACCCCTGCTTGTTTCCTGAGTATGAGTATTACCTGATCTCCTGGTGCTTTGCACCAGTGTCTCTGACCCCTGTGTTTCAGCAGCCAGCTCACCCAGACTGTTCTGAGGTAGCTGTCTGGTGAGTGCCCTGCAGTGAAGATCAGATGCCTGTATAGGGGTTAAAGGGTAAAATCCAAAGGACTGTTAGGCCCCTTTCACACGGGCGAGTTTTCAGCGCGGGTGCAATGCGTGAGGAGGACGCATTGCACCCGCACTGAATCCGGACCCATTCATTTCTATGGGGCTGTGCACATGAGCGGTGATTTTCACGCATCACTTCTGCGTTGCGTGAAAATCGCAGCATGCTCTATATTCTGCGTTTTTCACGCAACGCAGGCCCCATAGAAGTGAATGGGGCTGCGGGAAAATCGCAAGCATCCGCAACTGCGCGGATGCGTTGCGATTTTCCCGCATTGTTGCTTAGCAACGGGACCCAATCTCTATTATTTCCCCTTATAACATGGTTATAAGGGGAAATAATAGCATTCTTAATAAAGAATGCATTGTTAAATGGACCATGTGATTGGACCATGTGATGTGACGTCATCACAGGTCCTGTAGCTCATAGATGCTGCAGGGAAAGAGAGGACAGATCGGGACTACGCGATCAAGTGGCTAAGGTAAGTTAACTTTTATTATTTTTAACCCCTCCCTCTTCATTTAACAATGCATTATTTATTAAGAATGCTATTATTTCCCCTTATAACCATGTTATAAGGGGAAATAATCAATTCTCCAGTAGACCCGAAACCGGACTTCAGTGATGAAGTCCGGCTTCGGGTTGGGTACCAAACATGGCGTTTTTTCTCACGCGCGTGCAAAACGTGTTGCAAACGTTTGCACCCACGCAGGAAAAACGCACATATTCCCGCAATGCACCCGCCTCTTATCCGGGCGTCAAACATGATGCCAGTGTGAAAGAGGCCTTAGCGTAATGTCCTAAGGAATAGCCCAAAGTCAAACTGGTGTGTTGGCACAGTGGTTCCATTGTGATATGACAACAGAGATAGATAATGCAGTGTAGATAGATAGACAGATAGCTAAATAGATTACTCTAGGCTTATTATTTAACAATAATGGACAATTATGTAGGAAATGGCAGTGGAAATCACAAAAAAAACACATGACCTGTCATTAGAAGCTTGTGTCTGCAACTTTCAAAAGCGACTATTGTTGGTGTTGATATTATACATTGTGAATAGCACTGTAGGTCAGTGGCTTTTCTATTGGGATCTCAGAGCTTTGACTATTAAAATGTCCTATTCTAAGTTCACTGTGAAATACAAATGTGCTTTACTGTATTTTGTATTCTTTTTCAATGGCAAATGATTCACAAAAACATTTTCTTACTGGTCACTTGCAATTGTATGAGTACAAACGCTAATACAATACAGGGAAAAGTTAAATAATAATGTCTCTGTGGACAGGCTTTGGAGCAAAGAGCTCATAAAGATTTATGACTATTCAATACACACTTTATTGACTTCTTACAGGCCTGATTTATTGGTAACAACTTGCCTTTTTCCTTCCTTCCTCTTTTTCTAATTTAACCTTTACCTTCGAATTTCAATGCCATTTTAATCAATCAGTAAGGCACAGCAAATGTTACCAATGCTCTACTGCTCTGCCCTGGCTTTGGTGTTCTTAGAAGTCTATCCACAGGATAAAGGAAAATCAAGATATCTCTTTAGCCAAATCAGTATCCACCAACAGCATATCTAAAACTGTCATGTGTGCTGTTACTTGTAGTTCTACGCATTGTGTTGCAGCCAAGGTAGCGTGCACCTGTGCCCCTTTTCTATATATATATTTTGGAGGTACTGGTCCCCTGTGAATCTTGCACTCACTTCCATCTACCTGGTGCTGGCCCTGAAATTTTTAGGCCAACAAACCCAGGTAAACATAACTGTTAGAGTAAGTCCTATCTGTTAGAAGTCCCCTTGTTGCTGGTAGATGGGCCCGACGTATATGCAAAGAGCTTCTACTTTTTATATAATAAGTATAGCAGAAATGCAGTTTACACTTTCAAGTATTCACCATTCACTTGTCTCTTTGTCCATTAAGTAGTGTGCTCCTACTTGTAATTCTAAGCAATGTGTTGCAGGCTTGCAGCCAAGGTAGCATGCACCTGTACCTATTTTTTATATATATTATGGAGTTGCTGGTTTAATTTTCTTTAGTGAGATTATATATATATATATATATATATATGTTTGTGGTCGGATCGGCTATCAGAAAGGTGTACCTAACCTATCTAACCCCATCTACAACAAGCAGTAGAATTGTGCCATAACTGCTGCGGAAGAGTAGCCTAAAGGGGGCCACCCTGATATGAAATGACTGTAAGATGGTGTGGGTGGGTGGGTGGGTGAAATCAGCTAAATCGACGTTAGCCTGGGCCCACAGGTGCCTATAAATAGCCTAGCAATCAGCCAGCCTAGGCCCACAGCTGCATATAAATAGCCTTGTAGTGAGCCTCCCCTCCCACAAACACAGCATTACCTGCTTAATACTTGTGGTCGGATCGGCTAACAGAAAGGTGTACCTAACCTATCTAACCCCATCTACAACAAGCAGTAGAATTGTGCCATAACTGCTGCGGAAGGGTAGCCTAAAGGGGCCAAAAAGAGCAGATCTTAGGTTAGAGTAAAATATACACATACCATTACTACACCCACTTTGCACGTAAAAGACATTTCCGATGAAGGTGCGAAATATATTGTACATACCACAGTGACTACCATCTACCTTACCTCTGTCATGTGAACCGGCACATCGTTCTTGGAGGTGGCTGATACGATTGAAGGAGTGGCCGGTAATCAGAAACGACTTACTCCTATGTATACTAACAACGTGTGAACATATTACGAGAGGGTCTGAATCCTGAGAGCTGCAGACTGAAACAAACAATGGTGAAACTGTTGGAAGGCCTAAATGGATTCCAAGCATTCGCCGAGGGCCCTGATCGGGCACCAACTGTTCCTGGTTGCGAACTACTACACCTCTACTTATTCCCCAGGCCACACCTTTTATATATATATGAGGGGCCAAAAAGTTAGCACATGGCGTATGCCGTCTTTCTCTATTAGTAGATTAGGTGGAATGTATAAACTCACCAGGCCTGGGGAACCATCAACACAAATACATGGCAATTTCAATTAACGAGCTAATGTTGCCTGTAATGGGGACAGAGAACGTACATACCATACCTGCAGTTGTGACAGGAAATAAGCTTAAGGTCGTGATAACTATGTATGCTGCGCCTGTAGTCGTGATTGGACTTGTCGTGTCTGTAGACGTGAGACATTGTGGATTGCGCCTATTACTGCACTTCCTACTGGAAGACGGACTGACACCCTCAAATGATGAAGTCTTATATGAACCACTTAATCGGAGAAGCCATGCGTGAGAGACTCTAATGGCGAAGTCATATGTCAAACACCTAATTGGAGAAGCCATGTGTGAGAGACTATGATGGCGGAGTCATATGTGTAACACTTAATTGGAGAGGCCATGCGTGAAAGACTGTAATGGCAGTGTCATACGTGAGACTCTAATGTCGGAGTCATATGTGTAACACCTAATTGGAGAAGCCATGCATGAGAGACTCTAATGGCGGAGTCATGTGTGTAAAACAAACAGAGAAGCTATGCGTGAGAGACTAATGGCGGAGTCATGTGTGTAAAACATAAGCAGAGAAGCCATGCGTGAGAGACTCTAATGGCAGTGCCATGCGTGAGAGACTCTAATGGCGGATACTTAATTGTAGAAGCCATGCGTAAGAGACTAGTGGTGGAGTCATACGTGTAACACTAAATCGGAGAAGCCATGCATGGGAGACTAATGGCGGAGTCATATGTGCAACACCTAATTGGAGAAGCCATGCGTGAGAGACTCTAATGGCGGAGTCATATGTGTAAACAAACGGAGAAGCCATGCGTGAGAGACTCTAATGGCGAAGTCATATGTGTAACACTTAATTGGAGAAGCCATGCGTGAGAGACTCTAATGGCGAAGTCATATGTGAAACACTTAATTGGAGAAGCCATGCGTGAGAGACTCTAATGGCAGAGTCATGTGTGTAAAACATAAACAGAGAAGCCATGCGTGAGAGACTCTAATGGCAGAGTCATATGTGTAACAGTAACTCAGACAAGCCATGCGTGGGAGACTAATGGGCACTCAATCATAGAAGCCATGCGTGAGACTCAAATGGCGGACACTAAATTGGAGAAGCCATGCGTGAGAGACACTAATGGCGAAGTCATATGTCAAACGCTTAAACGGAGAAGCCATGCGTGAGAGACTCTAATGGCAGACACTTAATTGGAGAAGCCATGCGTGAGAGACTCTAATGGCGGAGTCACGTGTGTAAAACATAAACAGAGAAGCCATGCGTGAGAGACTCTAATGGCGAAGTCATATGTGTAACAGTAACTCGGACAAGCCATGCGTGGGAGACTAATGGGCACTTAATCATAGAAGCCATGCGTGAGACTCAAATGGCGGACACTAAATCGGAGAAGCCATGTGTGAGAGACACTAATGGCGAAGTCATATGTCAAACGCTTAATCGGAGAAGCCATGCGTGAGAGACTCTAATGGCGAAGCCATATGTCAAACACTTAATTGGAGAAGCCATGCGTGAGAGACTCTAATGGCGGAGTCACGTGTGTAAAACATAAACAGAGAAGCCATGTGTGAGAGACTCTAATGATGAAGTCATATGTGTAACATTTAATTGGAGAAGCCATGCGTGAGAGACTATAATGGCGAAGTCATGTGTGTAAAACATAAAACGGAGAGGCCATGCGTGAGAGAATGTAATGGCGATGTCATGCGTGAGAGACTCTAATGGCGAAGTCATATGTCAAACACTTAAATCGGAGAAGTCATGCATGAGGGACTGTAATGGCAGACACTTAATCGGAGAAGCATTGCTTGAGAGACTATAATGGCGGAGTCATATGTGTAATACAAAAAAACTAGAGACCCTATTAAGGGAGGGTTCCATAGCAACAAAAAAACTTTGCTCAATTGAGCTCAATTCACCACTTTTACCCTTAATATTTAAATCAGTAAAACTTCACTTTTATTAGTAGTTCTCTAAAAATGTTTGTGAGTTTTGACACACTTGTTAAAACTACTGCTCGAATTTGCACACTGCTATCGCACAGGTTGCTAGTGGTAACGGAGGGTGTGCACTACCCTCCTAACCTTCCCACAAGTTTGCAATCAGTGTATAACTACCTGCCTGACTAATCCTGCAGGGTACTCGGTGCTGTGAACATACACCCTAAAGTAAATAACTGTTTCCTACTGTTTCCTACTCAGTGTTTAGCAACTCGAGCAGAGCTAAAACCAACAGATTCTGTCCCCCTGGAGTCATATGTGTAACACTTAATTGGTGAAGTCATGCGTGAGACTCTAATGGCAGAGTCACGTGAGTAAAACATAAACGGAGAAGCCATGCGTGGGAGACTGATGGCGGAGCCATGCATACGAGACTCTAATGGCAGATTATTATTTCATTTTTTATTTTTTTATATATCACTTATGCAGCACCAATATGTCTTGGGCACTTGCGTAACCATGAACCCCTGACAGGGAATCTAAGACACTAAACAGCCTACAACCATATGGTACCCCTAACGAACAATATGAAGGACGGTCAAAGGGCCCCCCAGAGCCATGAGGCCGAAGCGATCATCGGGCCCTCAAAAGCCATGAGACTGAACTGAATGACTGTACAGTGACGATAAGTAATTAAATGTGAGCCAGACCCGATGGGATATGCATAGATATTAGTGAAGCGAACTGCGTGCATAAATAAACATTAACCATCCATGAATTTGAACAGATGAGAGAAAAGAGCCAGAGGCCTTGCAGTTCGCTAAGAGAAGACCCTTATCTTGACAAATAAAGGATTTATGAAAATATGTAGGAAATGTACTCCTATTGGCCCACTGGCCACTGAGAAGCTATTTGGTTAACTAGGGCAAGAGACCAATCTGAGTGAATATGAACCAGAAGTAAAGCAGACTAGTCTAAGTAAATGCAAACCAGGACTGAAACAAACAAAAAAAATTTTTTTAATTTTTCTTTTTTCTTTCCTTTTTTATTTATATTTTTTTTTCTGTTTTTCCTCTTTTTTTTATATACATTTTTTCCCATTTTTTTCTTTTTTTTTCTTTTTTTTACCTGAAGTGAACAGAAAAGTAGAAGTAGGGTTTCGGATTGTAACAAACCAACGAGGAAATAAGCAAGCCTGAAAAGAATGCAGCTATTATGTTTATCGGGAGAGCTGTGTCAGAGCGGTGTGCTGACTGCCCTAGTTAAAATACTGGCTAACCATGATAAAAATACGACAAAATAAAAAGGAAAAATGTAGCTATAAGTGGAAACAGTGTATAAACACATGGTGTAAGAACAGGTGGGTGACTGCAGCTCTGGATGTGAGTATGAAGAGCATGATATAAAGCAGCCGTATGAATGCAATCTAAAGTGAGCAGAGAATTAACGTGATACAACAGATGCATGAACGCAGCTCTGGTAGAGAATGGAGTATAGGACAAAATGTAAATACACAGACGTAACTTTTGCCGGTAACGAACCTAGCCATGATCATTCTAGCATTAGTGCCCAACCCCCTTCGCCCCAGAGCGCTACAAGTCACAGACGATGTAACCAAGTCCGATCCCGGCGTGAATGCCTGGCACCTTCTGCCATTGCCCAGGTGCGAATGAACCTCCACATAATGCAGCAGGATTTTATTTATTTTTTTAAATGACGGTCACCACCACCACCTCGTGTTCCTGTAAGAAAACATACACGTGGTTGAATCTAAATCCTGATGCAACGCCAATTAATCAACACAATAGCACAGAACCGCTGACACGTGCGATCCCAAACATACAGTTTATAGATTAAACACACTTACCAGAGCATCAGTACTCAAATACAGGCGCCTTGATCAACCTGCTAGTGCCCCCATATATGGGCTACTGATACACATTCACCAACACCTTGCATGTCTGGCGCTAACTGCAGCTGTGCTCCCCCCTGTACAACAGGTGACAGAAAAACATGCACTTTTTCCTTTTTTTTTTTTTTTCTTTAATGACCCTTGATACAGGACCCTTCCAGAGAGATAAATAAATAATGCCATCACTTAAACACAGCTTGCGTAGCTTGGAGACCACAGCGTGGGTCCCGTGCAAACCACTCCGATCCTACCATGAATACCAGTGACTTCCTGAGAGATTTTGCCGTCGCCCGCTGTAAGGAGCCTCCACACCATGCTGCTGTATCCTAGAGCTGACCCAGAGGTAGTGAAATCAGCTGAATCAACGTCAGCCTGGGCCCACAGGTGCCTATAAATAGCCTAGCAATCAGCCAGCCTAGGCCCACGGCTGCATATAAATAGCCTTGTAGTGAGCCTCCCCTCCCACAAACACGGCAATACCTGCTTAATATATATATATATATATATATACCATACTTTTCGCTTTATAAGACGCACTTTCCCCCCCCCAAAAAAAGTGGGGGGAAAATGACAGTGCGTCTTATAAAGCAAATGCTGCCAACTCTGATGGCGCTGATACATCGCTGCCGCACTGCGATGTATCAGCGGGATGGGAGGAGGGGATGGAGGCTGGCAACACTCGCAGCGGGACCCGATGCAGTCACTGTACTGTAATACATCGGCCCCGCACACAGCAGTTTTTAAAAGTAAAGTCATGGTACAGTAATCCTCTTCAGCCAATGTTTGTACTTTAAACTCAGGCAATCATCTGTACAACTTACTATGAAAGCGGCAGGCAGGGCGGCAGCGTAACCTCGCGATGCTCACTCATTCACGCTCCTCCCACTTCATTCATGAAGACAGAGCAGGAGCGTGAATGAGTGAGCATCGCGAGGTTACGCTGCCGCCCTGCCTGCCGCTTTCAAAGTAAGTTGTACAGAGGATTGCCTGAGTTTAAAGTACAAACACTGCTTGAAGAGGATTCCTGTACCATGACTTTACTTTTGAAAACTGCTGTGTGTGGGGCCCGATGTATTACAGTACAGTGACTGCATCGGGCCCCGCCCCAAGTGTTGCCAGCCTCTATCCCTTCCTCCCGTAAAAACTGCTCCATTACACAGAAAGCAGAGTGTCATGGAGCATTGCATTAAAACTTTTTACATACAGCATAAAGACTGCTGTAAGTGGGTGGCCAATGGTGTAATGGGGGTCACTATTCACACAGGACAATATACTATGACACATATGATACTGTGAGCAGCATAAGATCATCTTATGCTGTTTACAGTATCATATGTGTCACAGTATATTGTCCTGTGTGAATAGTGACCCCCATTAAATAAGATGCTATATGTGTGTCATCCACACATCCCCCACACTAGTGTATGATCCACAGATCCCCCTATAAGAGTGTCCACCACAGTTCCCCCCCTATAACAGTGTGTCCACCACAGATCCCCCTATAACAGTGCAATCCACAGATCCCCCCTATAACAGTGCCATCCACAGATCCCCTATAACAGTGCCATCCACAGATCCCCCATAACAGTGCCATCCACAGATCCCCCATAACAGTGCCATCCACATATGCCCCATAACAGTGCCATCCACAGATCCCCCATAACAATGCCATCCACAGATCCCCCATAACAGTGCCATCCACAGATCCCCCATAACAGTGTCATCCACAGATCCCCCATAACAGTGCCATCCACAGATCCCCCATAACAGTGCCATCCACAGATCCCCCATAACAGTGTCATCCACAGATCCCCCATAACAGTGCCATCCACACACCATTAGTTCAAAACCCACCAAAAGCACACCTTTTGGTTAAAAATATTTTTTTTTTCTTATTTTCCTCCTCAAAAATCTAGGTGCGTCTTATCATCAGGTGCGTCTTATAAAGCGAAAAATACGGTATATATTTAGTTAGTTAGTTAGGGAAAAATAATCTCTTAAGTAAATAGACTCCATAGAAAGGGGTAAAAGAAAAAAAATGTAAACCTTGTTGCTTACAGGCCACACACTGCTTATCTTCAATTTACAGGGTATAGAGCATTTTCATTACTTCCCTTGCTCTGAAGCACATCAAGACTAGAGTTAACTTAAGTGCCATATAACAGTAAAATTATTGCTCTGTTAAAGGAGAATCTGTGCCCTTTCATGCTTCAAAGAAATTGCCACAGTGCTCATGTCTACAGACAATTGATTAAAATGAGTTCATTTTATATAAATATATGCTTTATGTCTCAGAAAAAAGTAGACCATTGAGAATTTGTATAATGTTACATTCAAAAATGACTTTGAAAGATAGAAAAATTGCACAAAAACTTTTAATTAATATTAAGATTCTGGTCATTGTAAAAAAAAGAGACATGTTTATCATATTAGCAAGTCATTGTTCCCTTGAATATATGCATTACACATCATCATGTATCTTGTTAAAGAAGAGGTCAATATAAGGTCCTTAAACGGGTTGTGTCACTTCAGCAAGTAGCATTTCTTATGTAGAGAAAGTTAATACAAGACACTTTCTAATGTATTGTGATTATCCATATTGCTCCCTTTGTTGGCTGGATTCATATTTCCATTACATTGTATTCTGCTAGTTTCCATGGTTACAACCATCCTGCAATCCATCTGCAGTGGCCATGCTTGCATACTAAAGACCGCTGGCCTCTCTGGTGGCCAGGACCGTGAAAGCACACATTGGCTTGTGCTTTTTTCTATAGTGTGCAAGCACAACCATGAATGATGGATTGCAGGATGGTCATAACCATGGAAGCAAGCAGTGTATAATGTGATTTAAAAATGAATGCAGCCTGCAAAAGAGGCAATATGGACAATGACAATACATTAGTAAGTGCTGTGTATTAACTTTCTTTACATAATAAATTCTATTTGCTGAAGGGACTCAACCTCTTTAACCCCTTAAGGACTCATGACGTACCGGTACGTCATGATTCCCCAGTCCTTAAGGACCCATAAAAAAAACACCGTGGAGCCTCACTTAAGAGTCTCAACACAGCAATCCGAAGTGCAAAGTTCCCTGGGAAACAGGAATATGCAAAACAAATGTGGAGCCCCAGTTATGGGTCTACAACACAATGAAAGCCAGATATCCCTCAAAGGAAGGAAAACCAAGCAAAGGGGTGTCTCCATTACAGAGATCACCAAATCCACCATATTAGGTGGCCCCTATGTCAAGATCCCACTTTTTTACAAGCTTTAAGGATGTGACAGGGAAAACCTAAGCTAGGTATCCATCCACAGACAGCTGTTTCAGGGTGTTGCCCTCATCAGTGTGGAGTAGATTCTGGCTAACCGGGAGCAATGCCTCGGAGACTAGCAACAAAAACACCGTGGAGCCTCACTTAAGAGTCTCAACACAGCAATCCGGTGCAAAGTTCCCTGAAACAGGAATATGCAAAACAAATGTGAGCCCCAGTTATGGGTCTACAACACAATGAAAGCCAGATATCCCTCAAAGGAAGGAAATCAAGCAAGGGTGTCTCCATACAGATCACCAAATCCACCATATAGGTGGCCCTATGTCAAGATCCCACTTTTTACAAGCTTTGAGGATGTGACAGGGAAAACCTAAGCTAGGTATCCATCCACAGACAGCTGTTCAGGGTGTTGCCTCATCAGTGTGGTAGATTCGGCTGCAGGGCAATGCCTCGAGACTAGCAACAAAAACACCGTGTTTTGTTGCTAGTCTCCGAGGCATTGCTCCCGGTTAGCCAGAATCCTACCCCACTGATGAGGCAACACCCTGAAACAGCTGTCTGTGGATGGATACCTAGCTTAGGTTTTCCTGTCACATCCTTAAAGCTTGTAAAAGTGGGATCTTGACATAGGGCCACCTAATATGGTGGATTTGGTGATCTCTGTAATGGAGACACCCCCTTGCTTGGTTTTCCTTCCTTGAGGGATATCTGGCTTTCATTGTGTTGTAGACCCATAACTGGGGCTCCACATTTGTTTTGCATATTCCTGTTTCCCGGGAACTTTGCACTCGGATTGCTGTGTTGAGACTCTAAGTGAGGCTCCACGGTGTTTTTGTTGCTAGTCTCGAGGCATTGCTCCCGGTTAGCCAGAATCCTACTCCACACTGATGAGGGGCAACACCCTGAAACAGCTGTCTGTGGATGGATACCTAGCTTAGGTTTTCCCTGTCACATCCTTAAAGCTTGTAAAAAAGTGGGATCTTGACATAGGGGCCACCTAATATGGTGGATTTGGTGATCTCTGTAATGGAGACACCCCTTTGCTTGGTTTTCCTTCCTTTGAGGGATATCTGGCTTTCATTGTGTTGTAGACCCATAACTGGGGCTCCACATTTGTTTTGCTTAAGGACCCATGACGTACGTCATATCTTTAAAAGTAAACTGCGATGCTGCAGGGGTTAATCGGAACAGGATGCCTGCTGAAATCATTCAGCAGGCATCCTGTCACAACGCTGAGGGGGGTCATGTGATAACGGTGATTGCAGCAAAATGCAGGTCAATTCAGACCTGCGGTTTGCTGCTTTTCTGGTCCATTCGGGTCTCCGGTGACCCGATGAACCGGAAAAGGACGGTGATCGGTGGTGTGATTACAAATTATCAATCACAGTCCGAGCATTTGGGGGCGGTGGTGCTATCCTCGGTGCTGATTGGTCCCGGGTAGAGAGTCAGGAGATTCAAACTCCCAGCACTCCTCTCTCCCCTCCTCTTCCTGTTGCTGCTGCTGCGCCATGAGGAACGTCCAGGAGACCTGCTGTGACCCCCACCGTCGGCACCCATCACCCTCTTGCACCCATCACCCTCCAGGTAGATCAGGGTAATTGAGGGAGAGGCACAATTTGGTAGGGATAAAAGGGACAGTGAGTTAGGGTAAAAAAAAAAAATCTAGCACTCAAATCTGGTGTTGGGGTTCACAGCACTTATCTGTGAGACCCTAGACCCACCCAGGAGTGCTGTCACTTGTATTCCCCCTGCTCCCCCCTTTTTGGATTTTTTTCTTTTCTTTTTTTTTTTTGCGTTCGCTGAATGTGGCCGGCACTCTTTAGTGTCCGGCCACTGTTAGCGCATCGCCCGCCCCACCCGTGCATTTTTTTATTCTAGAGTACGTGAACACCCGTGGCCCCACATACACGCACATAGAATAAAGCTTTACACGCACGCACATAAACACGCACACACATACCCATGGCCGACCGGATGTTCTCAGCTGAGAAGGCATATTCCCATATGCTCTCCGACTCAGAGTGCCCCAGTGAGGATGAGGATGACCCCACGTTCCTCTTGTCATCCGCATCTTCCTCATGATCATCTGATGAAGATGAGCCCCCAAGGCGGCGGAGACACCGCCAGGCGGAGCCAGGGGTCCCGCATACTAGGGACCCTGTGGCCAACACCAGTATGAGCAGCCCTGGGGCTCGTACTGGTTTCCCGGCCCACCAAATAAGGCCACCGGAGCCCCCTACCGGTGAACTTGCATGGTGTACCACAGTGGACTGCGATTCCGGATTTTGTTGGCAATCCAGGAATACAGATTCCCACAGTGGGCTTCACTGAAATGGATGTTTTAGTTTTTTTTCAATGACCCATTGGTGAATCTCATGGTGGAGCAAACGAACCTGTACGCCCAACAGTTCGTTGCTCAACACCCGGGCTTCTTTTTGGCTAGGCCCGGTGGCTGGACCCCGGTCAGTGCAGCCGAGATTAGAACGTTTTGGGGCCTCGTGCTGCACATGGGCCTAGTGAAAAAACCCAGTGCCAGGCTGTACTGGAGTGGGGACGTCCTCTACCAGACCCAACTCTACAGTATAGCCATGACACGTCCCAGATTTGAGGCCATCCGAAAAATGCCTGCATTATGCTGATAATGCAGCATGTCCTCCCCGTAGTGATCCTGCCTATGACTGTCTGTATAAGATACGGCCTGTCATCAATCACTTCTGGGCCAAATTTGCGCAGGCCTATGTACCTGGAGGTTGCGGTTGATGAGTCTTTCGTTGCTTTCAAGGGGAGACTCATTTTCCGCCAATACATTCCCAGTAAGCGAGCGAGGTATGGCATGAAAATGTGAGAGTACCTCAGGGTACACTTGCAAATTTCGTGTGTACGAGGGTCGAGATTCCCGTATTGAACCCCCAGAATGTCCCCCCACTCTGGGTGTTAGCAGGAAACTCGTGTGGGACCTTATGTACCCACTACTAGATAAGGGCTACCACTTGTACGTGGATAACTTTTATACTAGTATACCCTTGTATCAGGCCCTCGCCGCCAGATCCACGTTTGCTTGTGGGACCATGCGGAAAAATCATTGTGGCCTCCCTACCTCCTCCCTCCAGGTACCTATCACCAGTGGTGAGACCTGTGCCCTTACCTGTGGAAACCTGTTGCTGGTGGGGTATAAGGACAAGAGAGATGTCCTTGTACTGTCCACAATCCATGGTAACGGCATCTCCCCTTTCCCTGTGCGAGGTATCATGGCAATGGTCCTCAAGCCCGATTGTATCGTCGACTACAATCGGTATATGGAAGATGTTGATCTATCTGATCACGTCTTCAAACAAAATAATGCCATGCGCAAAACCTGGGTATGGTACAAAAAATTTGCGGTCTTTTGTACTATGCCGAAGCGCTGGCAGCACAGGGACATTCCTCCAATTCTATGAGCTAGTCCTCAAGGACCTGATTTTTTCAGACCGGGAAAGAGCAGGTCGGAGTACCTCGGAAATTGGAGGCGCCCGGATCGTCCCTGGCCAACATTTTCCAGGTGTGGTCCCCAATACTGGAAAGAAGGGGCTAACCCAAAAAAGATGCAGAGTGTGTCACAAGAGGGGGATACGGGAGGACACCACCACTCAATGTGACACTTGCCCCAACAGTCCCCTAGAGAACATAAAAAACTATGCCTTTCAGACTTTGGAGACACGGAAACCAAATTTTTATTTTCCAAAAATGATATTAGTTTTAGTGCAGGCATCCTCAAACTGCGGCCCTCCAGATGTTGTAAAACTACAACTCCCAGCATACCCAGACAACCTACAGCTATCAGGCTACAGCAGGGCATAGTGGGAATTGTAGTTTTACATCTGGAGGGCCGCAGTTTGAGGATGCCTGTTTTAGTGTCTCCAAAGTCTGAGAGCCATACATATTGGACATCACCTCGTCCGTATAAATCTGCTCTATAAAAATACCCCATAAACTAATCCCTCGGATAAACACCGTCAAAAAAATCAAATAAAAACTATGTAAAAAAAAGCCATTTGTATTGTCACCTTGGATCCCAAAAAGTGTAATAGCGAGCGATCAAAAAGTTATATGCACCCCCAAATAGTGTCAATAAAACCGCCATCTCATCCCGCAAGAAATGAGCCCCTACATTTAATGGTCACCCAACAAAAAAAAAATACTGTAGCTCCCAGGCTATGGAGATAAAATTATAATTTTTTTGTTTCTCAAATGATACTATAGTGTAAAATCTATATAAAATTTAAAAAGTAGACATATTAGGTATTGCCGCATCCGTAAGAATCTGCCCTATAAAAATAACCTTTGACCCAACCCCTCGGATGAACAGCGATAAAAATATAGAATAAAAACTGTGCCAAAATTGGCACAATTTTCATTTGAATCCATTTTTTCCAGTAATAAAGAAAGGGCTAACAGCCAAACAAAACTAAATATTTATTGCCCTGATTTTGTAGTTTGCAGAAACACCCCATATGTGGTCATAATTGGCTATATAGCCATACTGCAGGGCATAGAACGAAGGGAACGCCATATGGTTTCTGGAAGGCAGATTTTGATGGACTGATTTATTTACACCATGTCCCATTAGAAGCCCCCCTGATGTAGCTTTGACTGGAAACTCCAAAAAAGCGACCCTATCTAAGAAACTACACCCCTCAAGGTATTCAAAAATTATTTTACAAACTTAGTTAACCCTTTAGGTGTTCCACAAAACTTAATGGCGAATGTAGAAACAATTTTAGAATTTAAATTTTTTGTTACCTTGCATCAAAAAAGTGTAATATAGAGCCACCAAAAATCATATTTACCCTAAAATAGTACCAAAAACACTACCACCTTATCTAATAGTTTCCAAGTTGGGGTCACTTTTATGGAGTTTTTACTCTAGGGGTGCAGAAGGGGGCTTGAAAGGGTACATGGTGTAAATAAACCAGTCCAGCAAAATCTGCTTTCCGAAAACCATATGGTGTTCCCCTTCTTCTATGTCCTGCCGTTTGGCCAAATAGTAGTTTACGACCAGATATAGGGTGTTTCTGCAAACTACAGAATCAGGGTAATAAATAATGAGATTTGTTTGGCTGGTAACCCTTACTTTATTACTGTAAAAAATGGATGAAAATGGAAAATTTTCCAAAAAAATCGAAATTCTAAAATTGTTCCTCCATTTGCCATTAAATCTTGTGGAACACCTAAAGGGTTAACAAAGTTTGTAAACCCAGTTTTGAATACCTTGATGGGTGTAATTTCTTAGATGGAGATAAATAAAAGTTCATGGACACCACTGAAGTGCTTTTCGTGTGTTTATTATATTGCTGAGTACATTGAATGCGGATTGAAGTTTCAATGAAATGACGTTTCGGCAAAAACCTTCCTCAGGAAACTAGATGTGCCGCACTATGGCGTCAACAAGAGCGGCACTTCTTCCCACACTGCATCGCCCACAAGGCCACATGTGCCTCTATTCAGCGCCAATATCGGCTTACACTACACTCATAGTATGGCACATCCAGTTTCCCGAGGAAGGCTTTTACTGAAACGTCATTTTATTGAAACTGGCAATCCGCATTCAATGTACTCAGCAATATAATAAACACACGAAAAGCACTTCAGTGGTGTCCAGGAACTTTTATTTCTCTACATGAAAACTGGCTTGGGAACCATTTCCTGTGACCCACGCCAATCAAGTGGAGCGCCACCCAACCTGTGCAACACTTTCTTAGATGGAGTCACTTTTTTGGAATTTCTATTCTAGGGTGCATCAGGGGGGCTTGAAATGGATCATGGTGTAAATAAACCAGTCCTGCGAAATCTGCCTTCCAAAACCCATATGGCATTCCCCTCCTTCTATGTCCTCCCGTTTGCCCAAACAGTAGTTTAGGACCACATATGGGGTGTTTCAGCAAACAACAGAATCACGGAAACCCATATTGAATTATGTTTGGCAGTTAACCCTTACTGTATTACTGGAAAAAATGGACTAAAATGGAAACTTTTCCAAAAAAATCGAAATTCTAAAATTGTTCCTCCATCTGCCATTAAATCTTGTGGAGCAAATAAAGGGTTAACAAAATTTGTAAACCCAGTTTTGAATACCTTGAGGGGTGTACTTTCTTAGATGGAGTCATTTTTTGGAATTTCTATTCTAGGGTGCATCAGGGGGGCTTGAAATGGGACATGGTGTGGAAAAACCAGTCCTGCAAAATCTGCCTTCCAAAACCCATATGGCATTCCCTTCCTTCTATGTCCTCCCGTTTGGTGAAACAGTAGTTTAGGACCACATATGGGGTCTTTCTGCAAACTATAGAGTCAGGGCAACCCATATTGAATTTTGTTTGGCAGTTAACCCTTGCTTTGTTCCTGGAAAAAAGGGATTATAATGGAAAATTTTCCCAAAAAATTTTTATCTCCATTTTCCATGAACTCTTGTGGAACACCTAAAGGGTTAACGACGTTTGTAAAATTAGTTTTGAATACCTTGAGGGTTTAGTCTCTAAAATGGGGTCATTTTTGGGTGGTTTATTTTATGTAAGTCTCACAAAGTGACTTCAGACCTGGACTGGTCCATAAAAAGTGGGATTTGGCAAATTTCTGAAAAATTTCTAATTTTGCTTCTAAACTTATAAGCTATGTAACATCCCCAAAAAATGGTGTTCCAAAAATGATCCAGACATGAAGTAGACATATGGGGAATGTAAAGTCATCACAATTTTTGGGGGTATTACTATGTATTATAGAAGTAGAGAAACTGAAACTTTGAAATTTGCTAAATTTGCTAAATTATCGGTAAATGTTGTATTTTTTATGCAAAAAAATTAACTTTTTTTTACCCCATTTTAGCAGTGTCATAAAGTACAATATGTGATGCAAAAATTATCTCAGAATGGACTGTGTAAGTAAAAGCGTTTTAAAGTTATTCACACATAAAGTGACACTGGTCAGATTTTCAAAAAATGGCCAGGTCCTTAAGGTGAAATAGGGCTTAAGGGGTTAAGTACTTTTCTC